>CM047749.1:6732241-6834349 GCA_026225825.1 Pistacia integerrima | reverse complement strand
TCTCTAGAATTGTGTCCTTTTAAAACACAAGATGAGAGAGATAGATGAAGAGGATCCCATATGCATCGGAATAATTGATCCATCATGTATGCATGCTATGTACTCGGATTGATGTCTCATGTGCTTGAGCACTTGTAGTAGATATCAATCGATCCAAGTGAGCGATCTGATGGCTGTCAAGAATATTCTAAGGTTCACCGGAAGAGGACTAAGGATATGTTCTTTGTATGAGGGAAGATAGGCTCACCTTGTAAAGAGGATCAGTGATGCTAGTTTCCAAAGGGCAAGACAAAGATGATTATCGATCGCAATCGTTTGGTATTTTGTCTCAATGCGTGCGGTTGATTGGGAAAGAGCTCAAGCAAGGCTAAGCATTGTGAGGACTCTACAATGGGAGGTTGAGTATATTGCATGCAGATACGCCGAAGTTAAGTAGTCCAAGTTAAGAAGTTCGTCATTGAACTTGGTTGGTGGTTCCCACGATTGTGATCCCTTTATAGACATCTATTGTGACAACAATGGAGCAATTGCTCAAGCTAGGGAATCACGTCTCATCGAGGTCTAGACACATACTCGACCCGGATTCCATCTCATTAGAGAGATAGTTGAGAGGAAAGCGTGCAGATTAGTAAAGTGCATGGCTGCGACAATCTCGCAGATCCACTAACAAAGCCTCTTGTTACTTGAAGCATGAAAGGCACTGAGATCATTTGGTATTAAATACATGAATGATTGGCTATAGTGCAAATGGGAGATTGTTAGAGTAGAGGCCCAACCCTAAAGCCAATCAATTATTGTAGAATTGACTCTTTGTAATAATGTTCATTAATCAATAATAAAAGGCATTTTTATTCTATATCGCGTAAATCATTATTATTGCAATATGTATTGATATATGTCCTTAGAATGGTAGAACCGTGACGAGGGTATCAAGTGTTTCAAATCTTGATAGTGAGAACCCTATGAGCACATATGGTGGCCATTCTAGAAAGGGCGTCCAAGTAGCCCCGATATATTAATGAAGTAAGGGCACGAGTAATGATAAGAAGGGCCTTATCATAGTGTTGAAGCGAACCAACGGTCCGAAAGGCAATGACTGATCTCACTTGTCAAGGTTGTTTGGTGACAACTGGTGCAACACATGGGTGCTTGTTGTAGGCGGATATACCGCAACAAGTTCATCGGATCGACCACCGTGAGGATTCCATATGGATGGTAACCCCCGGGTTTGGTCTATGGAACAAATCCTCTAACGAATGGTGGTGGCATGTGATCCTTAAACTTCAGATCATGAAAGCCCGACTTATGCAACGATTCCAGCATGACACTAGCCTAACGCAATTTTTTCTATAGAGTCGTCAATATGGTGGTGATTGGCTGCATGAGGAGTGTATCAAGACTATGGTGGATTGTAGAGGATTCATCACTCCGGGGTAGGGAGAAGTTATCTCACGGCGCAATTCGGTATATGGCGATGACTAAAAGCTAGGGCTGCACGTTGAATTGAGTTGTTGCTCTATCCAAATTATAATAAAGGTCATTGGTCTAGAACCTTGAATACATAATATCGAGAGTAACCGGGAAAGTTGACACTATTGCTATGCCTTGTCTCGTTCCGAGATAACGAATAATGAAAGGATCGTATTGTGCAAGAACCATATCGTGACCAGTAGCTACTTTCTGAATCGATTTCTATCGTGGCCATGATGTCTGGGCCCTTAGGGGCCAATCTTAAGTGGGTGGTATTAGTGAGACGATTAATTGGTCTTAATCGCGATACTATACACTACCGTATGATGAGGAGCCCTTTATGGGTCACACACATAGAAGATAATTTAAGACTCAAGAAGAAAGAAGAGGCGTTTCCCGTCTTTTTGGGAGAAAGGGGTATTTTGGTATCCACGTCCAATTAAATTTTCTAGTCGTAGCCTTTATTTAATTTGTTAGAAAATTAAATAAGTGAAATTCCGTAAATATATGTTCGCATATATTTAAATAAATTATCATTATTGTTAAATGTTAATATATATATTAATTGATTTTAATTGAAATAATGATGAATTAATTAAAATATCTAAATGGGAGTGTTTGGCAATTGGGGTGTTTGGGTTGAGCCCAAGCCATCCATATGGGAATAGCAACTTTAAATTGACTATAGGAGTGTTAATGGGAGGGTGTGTGATTTCATTATTCTATTTTTCATTGAAAGAAAACCTCCTGCTGGGGAACACACTCTCCCACGCACTTTTCATTGTTTGATTGAAAATCAAACTTTTTCTTTTTGTTTTTCTTTTTCTTGATTTCTTAGCTAGAGGATCTAGCAATTCCTTCTGTTCTTGTTGATTGTCTCGTGGTGGACTCTACCGTCGATCTACGCTTGATCGTAGCAAACACGTCGAGAGATAATATTGGTGGAGCCTCCAAACGTGGGTATGGTTTCTTAAACCTTGAACTGATTTTTGCAGATTTGATTATTTTAATGTAAAGGCCTTGTGGATTTTTGTACCCGATCTTGGTTCTAAGAAGGCGATTTCCCATAAAGTTAATGTTTGTTTTCCATGCGTGCCTGAAGTTCGTTACTAACAATAACCCCAAAATGAGTGGGAATGTGAGGTGGACTCAATGCCCCACCCCTTTTAGCAACTTCTAGAATGTGTCTATGCTTTCTCTCAACAATGCCATTTTGTTGAGGAGAATACGGACAAGAGCTTCAATGTATAATTCCCTTACTACTTAAAAGGTCATGACAATCCTATTGAAGAATTCTAAACCATTATCACTTTTAATGTATTTAGGAACCAAGTGGTATTGTGTTTGAACCATTGGAAGGAAGCGTTTAAGAGTGATAAAGGTATCAGATTTGAATTGCATGAGAAACAACCAAGTGACCCTAGATGATCATCAATGATGTGGAGAAAGTATTCGCATTCCCATGAGTAGTGTTTTATATGGCCCCACACATCCATATGTAACAAATCAAAATTATGCTTAGAATGTGAAGTGCTATGAGGAAAGTGTAACATGGTTTGTTTAGCTAGAGGACACACAAGACAATGAAATGAGGGTAATGTAGTGTGTTCAATAGACTTAGACAACCTAGATTTGGGACAGGTGCAGTGAATAAGACACATGTCCTAACCTTTGATGCCATAATGCAAATTTGTGAGATGAAGATGTAGTCATAAGTGAAACAGGAAAAACAAGCCTTTTATTCAATTGCAAATCATGAGGTACGGCTTGCGATGAATGTATAACATTACAAGGAGATTTATCCAACTTTCCTAAAGACATAAGGGACGAAAATAACAATTTTGGATCATAAAAGTAGAGGCCTTGACTATGCTTACCAATCCCCTTCAACTTGCCATTGCAAAGATCTTGAATGAGGCAAAAATCAAGATAGAAAGTAACGAAACAATTGCTAGAAACAACAAGTTTTGAAATAGAAAGTAAATTGTGATGAAAAATCTAGGACATGTAAGACATTTGACAAGTGTAGGTTATCATCTAAAAAAACAAATCCTACATTTCTAACATATGTTTTTGTTCCATTCGGTAAATCTACAAGGTATTTGGAAGAAGGTTCTACAGTAGTGGAATATTTCAACATAGACCAATTAAAAGTCATGTGATCAGTTGCTTCAATATCAATTATCCAGTTATTTTCATCAAAATAGGATAGCAAGGCCACATAATTACCTGCAAGATTTGCAGCTGAAGGCGATACATTCTCCTTTCCCAGCAATTGAAGAATTTGAGTATCCTATTCAGTAGTAAGAATTGGTCCAATTGCCACACTCCGTTGTTTCCAAAGACGCATTTCCCAAAGAAACTAACAACTTAGAGCTATGCACTTGATAAGCCAAAGCTTTTGATTTAGAAGTCTTTCCTTTTGTGAATTGATAGTCAGGTGGATATCCATTCAACTTATAGCAGGTTTCACGCTTATGTCTAGGGGTGTGATAAAACCATTGTTTTAAAACCCGCCTGCCGACGGGCTGAAACCGGGCTTTCAACCGGGACCCTAGTTACAACGGGTCGGGTTTCTACTTTTCCTATTCATCCAAAAACCCTAGGATTTGGGTGGATGATCGGCGAGAAATTGCGGTCGGAACCTTTAGGGCTTTTGAAGATAAAGCTGGACCTGCCTGAATGTAATGGTGGTGAGATCGTTGATTTCCCGATGATTCATCGGCGAAATTGAACAATGGGCAGCCGGCCTGCAACGATGGATTTCGCCGGCGATTGGAGAGGCTAAGGGGAGGGGGTGGGGTGAGGTGGGTTTGGTTCGGGAGAAGGAGAGGTGGATTCCCTGAGTGATGGGGGAGGGTTGTCGACGCCGGCGTGGATGAGATCCTCCGCTCGGAATAGCCCACGCCGGCGTGGGCAGGGTTGGAGATCTCGGCCGAAATCAAACCTATTTCGGCGATCTTAGGATAGGGTTTTAACGAAAATGGGTTGTCGACGATTGGGTTGCATTCTTTTGGGGTGTCGCCCGTCATGGACTCCTTGCGATTTGCATTTAGGGGTGTGTTTGATAAAATTCAAACATAGGGGACTTACGAGGTAATTTTTAGGGGGTGTATTTACTGAATTTTAAAATTTGTTGTCAACCGTTTAACAGGGGCCGTTTAACCCGATTAAACCGGTCAATCCGGGACCCGGAGACTTTGCCGGGTTGCACCCCGGGTTGGGTTTTAAAACATTGGATAAAACTCACACTCGATATATGGTTTTTTTCCTTTATACTGTCCCACCCGACTTTGCCCTTTACCATTTCCATTATTATGTGGCATAAAATCGTAGACATAACAATTCAAATTCATTCCAGGCCAGAATTTTTTTACTTTCCTTTCCATTTCCGAATTTTTTTGACCATTTTTTCCAATTTTTTTCCAATTTTTTTCCAATTTTTTTCCAGCCCAATTTTTTTACTCTCATCCCACCCGATTGACAATAGAATAAGCTTGTTTCTGTTGGGTAAGGGGTTCATAAGCAAGATTTGACTTTGAACCATGTGTAGGGAATCATTCGGGAAATTTCCCCCATCAAAAATTGTAACACCTTTTGTTGATTCAAATGCTTCAAATAGTCCTTTGCCGAAGCGCTATCAGGTGTAGGTAAGCTCACCAAAGAATCAAGCTCACCCCAAAGTGACTTGAGCTTATTATAGTAAACAACTACTATGGTGGTTCCTTGGGTTAAATTCACAATTTCCCGATGAAGAGCAAACACTCTAGTTCCGTTCACTTTGAGGTATTGTTCTTTCAAATATTGCCAAATTTGTGTAGCGCTTGTTGAATAGACTATTCCATTAAAGATTTCCTTTGACACCGAATCAAAAATCCAAGCAAGGACTGTAGATGCAAAAATCTAACTTTACGAAAAGGGGGACCTGATCCCTATGAGGCTGAGCTAGAGACCGCCACTCCCGCACACGTAAAAAAACAAGTGTGAAGTAGATGGAAAACACATGGGTGATGTTTGCCCTAAGCACTCTGACGCTCAAGTCAGCAAGGCAGAGTAAGGATAGTTTAGTGAAGGTTAGGGAGAAGAAGGTTTATCAGAAGTCTAAGTCGTGTGACCCCTATAAGGGCATGTACGAGTTTTCAAGGGTGGGAACTCCAAGGTTTGAAGGTGTAATATCTCTGTCCTCTGTGAGAGGGCAAGCCTCTATTTAAATAGGGACTGCGTGGTCTTTGAATCCTAGTAGGACTGGGAGTCCTTGCGACTGTGGTCTTCTCAAAGAGTGGAGCCTTTGGCTTCCACCCCTTATCTCGATAGGGAAAATGAGTCGCGGCATGCCTAGGGGGATACGGACCCCTTAGGCAGTTAGGGATAGTCATTGACCTTCCTAGTAGAGGGTTCAAGTAATCTTGTAGTTCATATGCAACTGTGGGCTCCGAGTTGATCGTAAGTCCAAAAGGTGTTCTAAGATCAGGAGGCTTGGTCCAGATGGTGAGGAACTAGGAAGGAACACCAGACGGGCCTTATCTGCAGAACTCTGAGTTGGGCCCCCTCAGAATTGGGCTTGAGCTTTTTAGCTTTGTTGAATGTGTCTTCGTCTTTGGGCCTATCTAGGCCGAGGGCATTTTTTGGCCTTAACAATTTGCTCCCCACTCTCTAAGTTAAGGAGTGCTTAGCTTAGAGAGTAGACACTGGTTAGAGGTGCGTCTAGTTGGCCTTCACGACCGATCGATTGAACTTATAAATGTAATGCTTCTCTGTTCCCTAAAACGAATGGTGTAAGCTCTTGTCGGTGGGGAATTTGGTACGCCAATGTATTGAGGCGAGGTGAAACATAGTCATGGACGCGTTCGGTCCGTCCGACCGAGTGGAGAGGTTAGTTGACCACCTGTTAGGGCTCCGGTTCAATGTATCGAGTCGGGGGAGGGGGCATGAAAGAATGCTGCAAATCCCCTCCCCACTTCGGTTTGCCTTTACGGCGAGAGGTGTGGGGCGACTCCTCCCATGATAGTGTATTCGTTTGGTACGTCGGAGCAAATGGCTGGGTGTGAGTTGTCCTTGGAAGTGACCTGACTCGGTGTGATGAGCTGGGTGAGTGGGTGCATGGGCTATCCATTGAAGGGGTGCCCGCTCGATACTTCTCGTCGAGCAGAATACATTAGTCTCAACTTGGTGGTGGTTCCTTAGGCTGGTTGGTTGAATCTGATCGGATGGGTGCATGTGTGCTCACTTCCCAATCGTGACTGGTTCATCCGTCCGTGATGACCGAGTAGCTGGATGCTCTTAACTTTTGGCGATGCCTATCTCGGGGTTTCGAGGCAAGGTTTATGGTTCTTGACTTATCGCTCGATCGGGAGGGCATTTTGAATAGATGAAGTGTAAGAATTCGTTGGCTTGGCCACGACCAATTGGTATGCTTGAATCCGCGTGATTAGGCGTGGCATGTGCGTGGGATCGCGATTTACAAGTGTGCCTGGGTTCACTCCACGTGTGTGGTGGAGATTTTTCCTTTGTTTGGGCGGGAAAATGAAGGGTTGCTTTGCCCCATAGCCAATGAGAGGCTGCCACATGTCTCATTATGTTAGAGTTCATCCATAAAACTGAAGGGACGATGGTACAACTTCATTTTGCGTCCCTTTGGTTTTCTCTGCTTTTTCTTCTTCGCTTCGAGTTTTCTTTAGTGGCAGTGGTTTTCTTTTGCAAATGCTAGCTTCTTCACGGTAAACATTGTATTTTTGAAACCTTTTTTGTTTTTTTTTGTTCTTCTTTTTGTTTGTGTTGAGTCCCTGGAGGATTTTGAGTTGGATTCGGTTGATTTTTGAAAGATTTTGGAAAAAAATTTGGAGAGGTCATTTTATTTTGAAGAGGCTCGAATTTTCTGTTGAACGGAGAAAGTAGCAAAAAGTCTTTTGTTGGCGATCGAGGGCTCTGGGTTTGGGGAGAGTGGAAAATGAGTCTAGCTTATAGGGGTTTCCCACTCGGCTCATCTCGATCTACCTGACCGAGTCAAGTGCAGTGTTCGACTCGGGGGTTTGAAATTTGGTAGTCTTTTTTTGGTCGAGCAGTCTTCCCGACTGGTGGTCGGAGGAGCTAGGCTTGTTCTCGATCATTCGGACCGAGTCAAAGGTCGAATAGGAGTTGCAAAATTTGGTATTTGAGGATTGGGCAGTCGGTGGCTCAAGGCGAGTAGGCATCAGCGGTGTTGGGTTTTGGATAGTGAGTCGATCAGTGGTTCAGGTTGAGTAGGGATCAGACGGTGTTGGGTTTTGGAGGGAGTCGGTCGGTGGTTCAAGGCGAGTAGGGATCAGACAATGTTGGGTTTTGGAGAGGGAGTCAGTCGGTGGTTCAGGGCGAGTAGGGATCAGACGGTGTTAGGTTTTGGAGAGGGAGTCAATCAGTGGTTCAGGGCGAGTAGGGATCAGGCAGTGTTGGGTTTTGGAGAGGGAGTCGGTCGGTGGTTCAGGGTGAGTAAGGCTTTAGAAAGGAGTAGGTTCTGAATTGGGAAAGGTCGGTCACCTAGGGCGAGTGGTTAGATTGCTCAATGTCTACGCCAAGATCAAGCGGTTTGAGTGGGGCTGAGGCAGAAGTTGGGGATGAGTACGAGAATGCCCCGACCATGGTGATGATGTCGAAAGGTAGGGGCGTTTCGATTGGTATACCGACCGGGGTGAACGTGGCTGCCCCTAGACTGAGTGGCGCCACCCGGAGTGATGATGAGCCGAGAGGCAGGGGAAGGAAGTCCCCCAAGACTCTGACGGAGTTCCAGGTGATTCCTGCGGAGGTTCACTCCACCAAAGAACGACTGAGGATGAGCCGAGCGACTCCCGGCAGGCCTGGGATATTCCGAGCCAGGATTACCCACCCTTATTGAAGGACAATGATGTGTGGTGGATCCGAACGATGTATCATATTCTGATATCCGTCAAAATTAAAGCGCCGCGGTTATACGAGTGGGTCGATTGGGAGGCGAAAGGCTGGGTGAGTGCCTACGAGAAATGGTTCCACGGGCTGAGGCTTCCCATCCCTCGCCTTGTATGGGAGGTCTTAAACCATTTCATGATCACCCCGTGCCAGATTATGTCGAATGGATGGAGGTTACTCATACTTTTCTTCAACTGTTTCTCTTTACTACTACAAACTGGGTAGCAAACTAAGGATACAAATTTTTTTCTCCTTTTTTTTTTTTTTTTGTTTTCTATTTTGAAAAAGAATGAGTGCATTTTATGCTCCATCTCATTTCATGGTTGTGTTTATGAGTGAGTGCATTTTACGCTCCATCTCGACTCACCACATACCTTTCTTTTCTTTTTCCTATTTGCTTAAACCCAAATTTAGGACTAGCTTAAGAGAAACAAAACCTTTTTTTTTTTTTTTTCTTTTAAGGGTTGTTATACATTCCTCAATCATGCTTCGTCACCAAGTCTACACAACTTCTCAAGACATATTGTTTCAAAACTACAAAGATTCAAATCTGATTAACTCTATTTTATGAAAAATTGCTAACATCCTAAGTCAAGGAATATGCTCACAACAAAGTCAAGTTACTATTTCATGCATCACTAGACGTTCAAAGACATGACTTAAAGCATAAACCTTCCTAAAAACAAATGCGGGGGTATTTCGTTTAAGGTGTACGTGGCGTTTTTATACCAAAGGTTGCCAAGTACTGCTAGATAGTTTTTAAGGCGGGTTCGGTTTCCGGGTCAATATACACCCTAAACTAGGCACCCTTCCTTTTTTTTTTTGAAACAAAACTTAAAACACAACCTAAATCAACCTAAATCCCCTCCCCCACACTTAAAGCTTACATTGTCCCCAATGTAAGATGAAATGCAAAGAAAAGGCAAAAAATAACCAGAATTCCAAAATGCGAAAAAGAAAAAAGAAAACAAACTCCCATTGGGTTGCCTCCCATGCAGCGCCTTTGTTTATTATCATTGGCTCGACTAAAGGCTTTTCTTCTTGTGATGCACTGAGTAACGTCCCTCCATCTCCAAGGAATACGTACTTAAGGTAACTAGGGAGAGGCTTCAAATTTGGAATGGGGGCCTGCAAATAGAGGGTAAAGGCTTCTCGTTAGGAAATTGGTAATGCAATACAAGGAACGTTACTCACCCTGCTTGTAACTTTTGGAGAATCATTCCCATGCTACAACCGTTTCCCTTTTGCAAATCAAGACTTAAAAAGCTAACTCCTCATTCTCTTCCTCAAGATGCTTACTAATGGCAACCCCCTCCCAATCCATCTTTTCCATTGAGTTCAAAAACTTCCTGTGCTAAAGAATCAACCACATTAATAGAATAAACATGATCATCATCATCATCAGGATATTTCATGGCATCATAAATGTCAAACTTAACAATTTCACCATCAAATTCCATGGTAAGTATGCCACTATGAACATCAATCTTAGTCTTGGATGTTTTTAAGAAAGGTCTTCCTAACAAAAATATGTGCGTTGATCACCATTTTCCATATCAAGTACATAGAAATCGGTAGGGAAAAATTAAGCCATTAACTTGTACCAAAACATCCTCCAACTACACCCTTAGGATAGGCATTAGATCCATCAGCTAATTGAATCACAACACTAGTTTTATTCAAAGGTCCAAGTTTCAAAGAAGCATATATGGAATATGGCATGACATTGATAGAAGCTCCTAAATCTAACATGGCCTTCTCAAACATAGTGTTACCTATCGTACAAGGGATAGTAAACATACCTAGATCCTTGCACTTCTTGGAAGTTTTCGAATTCAATCGGCAGAAACATTTTCTCCCACTCTCACCTTTTCACACCCCTTTAGTTTCTATTTCCTCTTAAGTGTGCACAATTATTTCAAGAATTCAGCATAGCGAGGTACTTGTTTAATAGCATCTAAGAATGGAATATTTACCTCGCATCTACGAAAAGTCTCATTTATATCTCTGTTTCGCTCATCTTTTCTAGATTACGCAAAGCTTGAGGAAAAGGTGGTACGGTTTATAGTAGACAGAGGTGAAACTTACGCTAGGAACACCATCGTCGTTGGGAACGTTCTGTCCACAACTATGTCTTTCTCCTTTTTTTCCTTCGACGATACAGGGACTGCCTTTGTTGGAATCTCAACCTCTTTACCACTTCTCAAGACGATCGCACTTACATTCTCTCTTGGATTGACCACCGTTTGAGAGGGTAATTTCCCCAAACTTTGCGCCTCCAACCTATTGATCGTGGTTGCCATTTGACTCATCTAATTCTCCAAACTTTGAACACTGGCTCTCATCTCCTGTTGAAATTGCAAAGTATTAGTTGAAAGAGACTTAACAATATCTTCTAAAGGCATACCAGAATTAGAAGTTTGGCTCGATTGTTGTCTAGGGGGGTATGGCTGCTGGTACTGCTGGTAATTTGGGCGGTTTTGATGGTGAGGTTGATTCACTTGTGGATTCCCATAGCCAAGATTGGGGTGATCCCTCTATCTAGGGTTATATGTGCTCGAATAAGGATCATACTTCCTTTGTAGTTGTCTAGGAAAACCACCTGCTACATTCACTTGCTCAATGGGCTCCTCTTGAAGAGTTGGGGCACATATCACTTGGATGCCCTACTACCAAACAAATTCCATAAGCCTTCACTGTTTGCATATTACCTACAGCCATCTCTTCATCTCATTCCATGTGGTTATAGTTCCGGAGGGTAGATAATAAAGCCAATCCTTAGCCGAATCCTTCAAAGAAAACGGGAAAGCTCTTAGTTTAATTTGCTCCTCGGTCACCCCTGTAGGTTTCATACTCGTGCAAACCACATGAAGCTCCTTTAGATGCTTGTGAGGATCTTCACCTGCAAGACCATGAAAAGTGGGCAAGAGATGTATTAGTCTAGATTTTAATTCAAAAGTAGTGGCAGCATCTAAAACAGGAAACGTTATGCATAAAGGTGCTTGATCAAATCAGAGGCAGCAAGCTCTTTCAAAGTCCGATTTCCAGCCATGACTTCCTCCTCTTCTAAATCAGAGTTGCTAGCAAATTGGGACTCAAAAACCAAATTGCTTTCCTCATAATTTCTCTGAGCTTCCTTCCTTAACCTGCGCAAAGTGGTCTCAATTTCTGGATCGAATGTTAAATCACCAAGGTGAGAGGACCAGGTCATACAACAAAAAACCTAGTAAAAGAATTAGAATAAATGACAAAAATGAAAACTAACTAGAAAATTGAATAAAATTAAATTAAAATGGACAGAAACACTAAAACGCCAAAAACTCTATCAAAACATTCGAATTTGGCCTCAAGAGGGTGAGTTATTCTAGTTTTGCTCAGAACGTCGTTTTCTTCAAAACGGGTAGTTGCAGCACTCCTAACTCAACGAAAATTTTCCTTATGAATAGTACTACTGTTCGCAGTTTTTCTTTTTTTTCCTTCCCTTTTTTTTTCTGTAAAATAAAAAAAAATTAACAAAAACGCAATAAAAAATCAAAAAAACAAAAATAATCAACTAGAATCACTCCCCGGCAACAGCGCCAAAATCTGGTGTGCTGTCGTAGGCAACCAAGATTTATAACCTTTACTAAACTGTAAATAGGATAAGCAAGGGTCGATCCCACAAAGAGTGTCTAGCCGAATTTTTCGATGATGTGAACAAAGGCCGGGGGTGGGGGTGGTTTGAGTAAATAGAAATCTTGGCAAAAATCAAAAACAAAAACAATTTAAATCGAAATCAATTAATAAAAACGAAACTTGGTCTCGTCAACATCCACCATCGAAATCTTACAACTGATCATTGATGCAAAATAAATCAATTCTTGCTTTAAATATTCACCGTTGGAACTATTTTCCTATCTCTCCTTTTAATTAGGAAACAAGCGATCTTAATTTTACCATTAAACAACCCTAGACAAGCGCTGAAGATTTAATCTAATGGCAGCCTTAAGAATTAGAGAAATCGATGAACTTAAACAACACAAACACAAGCGGTTGTATTTAATTTAGTTGAATGTTCCTCTTAAGATTACTAATTCCTGACGCAGCAAATTATTAACCCTAATTGCTTCACAAGTTAGAGGGATCAAACAATTACGGATTTGATATCAAACTTAAAGCAGAGATTGCTACAAATAATCCTTAGTAGGTCTCCTAGTAATTAAATCCATCAATCATGAAGATATGCACAGAATAACATTCAATACTCAAACATGAAAATTGAACACTAAAATAAAATAGATTAAACCTCACAGTTGGTTGATTCCGAGATTTCTGTTTCCTTCGACCAAGTTACAACAGTTTAGCCGCTCATGGCCATCAACAAAAACTCCAAAAAAGAAAGAGAAAATTGTAGAGAAGAGAAGAGAGAGGCGTGGTGTCTTTTTTCAAAACCTAATTTCATCCCCTTAAAAAAAATCCAATTCAAGTATTTGAATCCCACTCAATCTCCTAAAAGAAATATTCTCCTATCCTAAAATAACATTAATCCTAATTTAATTCTAATTAATTGATAGTAAGATAAAGTCCTAAAATAAAATAGGAAAGTGGTGATTCTGAGCTGTAACTTGCGTGCCACATGTCTTCAAACCTTCCAATAATAAATTGCCCAATTGATTTGCATGGCAAGGCAGAATGCTCCAGGACGTCCAATGCAGATGCGTCAACTTCAAGCTCGATTACAACCTTTATTCAGTGAGTATCTCTCAAAACTCAAAACCTGAAAGTTGTAGATATATTTCTTAGCGTTCCACAGCATTTTGAATCATCACAATCGGAGCTTGGATGAGAGAGTTATTCCCAGATTACGAAACAACGTCGAAACTGTCCAAATTCACTTAATTAGTTCCGTTTTGCAATTAACGCCCTCCATTTGCATCCTAAATCAAAATAGAATAATAATGAGTATATTTAGGCAGCAAATAAGTATAAAAGACTAGACATTAAGGGGGGTAAATATGACATTTTGCATTCCCATCACTTGTCTTATCTAAGGATTTGGGGTTGCGAAGCTTATGTTAAGAAATTGACTTCGAACAAGCTGGGCCTAAAATCCTGTAAATGTATATTTATGGGGTATCCTAAGGAGATCAAAGGATACTATTTCTACCACCCAGAAGAATACAAAATTTTTGTTACTCGTTCTGGTGTCTTCTTAGAAAAGGAATTTTTTCTAAGAAGTACTAGTGGGAGAAAAGTAGAACTCGATGAAGTTCTAGAACCACAAAATATACTAGACAAAGGACGGGATGATTTGCCACAGAAGGTGGTTGAACATCTAGAGGAGGTCACTCCACAACTTGTGGATCAAAGTGAACCACCTCAGATAGCACAAGAGCTACGTAGATCTGGGAAAGTACGCCATGAGCCCAAGAGATACGGTTATCTCATGACTCAACATGGTGACATACTAGTCTACCAAGACGATGAACCCAGAACCTACGAAGACGCTATATCGGATCTAGATTCCGTTAAATGGCTTGAAGCCATGAAATCTGAGATGGACTCCATGTACCAAAACCAAGTATGGTCTCTGGTGGAACCACCTAAAGGGGTAAAACCCATAGGGTGTGAATGGGTCTTCAAGAAGAAAACTGACATGGATGGCAAGGTGCATACTTATAAAGCACGACTGGTTGCCAAAGGTTTCAAACAAATTCATGGTATTAACTATGAAGAAACCTTTTCGCCGGTTGCCATGATTAAATCCATTCGGATTATGCTTGCGATTGCTGCATATCATGACTATGAGATTAGGCAAATGGATGTCAAAACAGCTTTCCTGAACGGAAACCTTGAAAAGGATGTGTATATGACACAACCCGATGGTTTTATTCTTGATGGGCAAGCTGATAGGGAATGCAAGTTGCAGAGATCCATATATGGACTCAAGCAAGCTTCAAGGAGCTGGAACATTCATTTTGATGAAGCTGTAAAAGAATTCGGTTTTATTAAAAACGAAGACGAGCCCTGTGTTTATAAGAAAGTGAGTGGGAACGCAGTGGCATTCCTAGAGTTGTATATCGATGACATACTTCTGATCGGGAATGATATACCAAACTTGCAATCGGTAAATCCTTGGTTATCCAAGTGCTTCTCCATGAAAGACTGAGGGGAGGCAGCCTACATCCTTGGAATAAAGATCTATCGTGATAGATCACGTAGGTTGCTTGGCCTAAGTCCGAGTGCATATATTGACAAAGTACTAAAAAGATTCAGTATGGAAGAATCCAAGAAGGGATTTCTTCCGATGTCACATGGTGTTTATCTCTCTAAAGAATTGTGTCCTAGAACACAAGATGAGAGAGATATGATGAAGAGGATCCATATACATCAGCAATTGGATCCATCATGTATACCATGCTATGTACTCGGATTGATGTCTTATGTGCTTTGAGCACTTGTAGTAGATATCAATCGGATCTAGGTAAGCGTCATTGGTTGGCTGTCAAGAATATTCTTAGGTACCTGTAGAGGACTAAGGATATGTTCTTAGTTTATGGAGGGGAAGGTGAGCTCACTGTAAGTGGATACAGTGATGCTAGTTTCCAAACAGACCAAGATGATTATCGATCACAATTTGGGATTACAAAATTTGTCTCAATGTAACTGCAGTGAGTTGGAAGAGCTCGAATCAGTGTACTGCAGCGAATTCTGCAATCGATGCTAAGTATATCGCATTATTTAATGCTTTCGTGTAGGCGGTTTGGATCAAGAAGTTCATTGCTGAACTTGATATGGTTCCAAGCATTACGAATCCAGTATAGTTCTACTGTGATAACAATGGAGCCATTGTTGTGGCTGAGGAATTACCGTCTCACTAGTAATCCAAATGCATACTTAGTTGATTCAATCTGATCTAAGAGATTGATCAGAAAGGGAATGTGCAGATTTGCAGAATACCTACTAACCCACTATTGAAGTTTCTGTTGCAGCAAAAGCATGATCACTTGGGTCATTCAATGTTGAGTGCATGAATGATTGGCTATAGTGCAAGTGGGAGATTATTAGAGTAGGTGCCCTAGAGCCAATCAATTATTGTAGAATTTACTCTTTGTAATAATGTTCATTGATCAATAAAAGACATCTTATTCTATATCGCGTAAATCATCATTGTATGTATTGATATATATCCTCAGAATGGTAGAACCGTGACGAGTGTATCAAGTGTTTCAAATCTTGATAATGAGAACCCTATGAGCACATATGGTGGCCATTCTAGAAACGTCCGTAGCCCCAGTATTGTTCTGAAGTAAGGGCACATATAATATGGTAAGGCTATCATAGTGTTGAACGACCTTATCGAAAGGCCGTGACTAATCTCACTTGTCAAGGTTGTTTGGTGACAACCTGGTGCAACACATGGGTACTTGCTGTAGGCAAGTTCACTGGACTAACCCACCAGAGGATTCCATATGGATGGTAACCCCAGTGTCTATGGAACAAATCCTCTAACGAATGGTGGTGCATGTGATCCTTAGACTTGAGATCACCGGAGCGCCTTGTGCACGGATTGGTGTAGTTTGACACTAGCCTAACGCATTTCTATTCAGAGCTGTCAATACGGTGGTAATTGGCTACATCAAGAAGTGTATCAAGACTATGGTGGGTAGACAGAGGATTCATCACTCCCGGGTACGAGAGAAGTTATCTCACGGCGTAATTTAGTAAATGGCAATGACACTAAAACTGTGGCCACAGTGGGTTTGAGTTGTTGCTCTATCTAGTTTATAATACAAGTCATTGGTCCAGTAACTGAATACATAATATCGAAAGTAACCGGAGGTTGACACTATTTCTATGCCACGGTCTCGTCGAGATAACGGATGATGAAAGGATTGAATTGTACGATAACCATATCATTGATAGGTAGCTACTTCGCTGAATTCGGATCTATCGGGCGGCCATGATGCCTTGCTAGGGGCCAAGCTTGGTCTATGTGTAGTGAGATGATTAATTGGTGTTAATCGTGATACTATACACTACCGGTATGATGAGGAGCCTATGGGTCACACACATAGAAGATAATTTAAGAGCCAGTTTAGAAGAAGGGCGTTTTCGTCTTTTTAGGTGAAAGGGTATTTTGGTAATTTTACTGTGCAATTAAATTTGCTGAGGTCGTAGCCTTTATTTAATTTGATATTAAAATTAAATAAGTGAGATTACATTTAAATATGTGTTCGCATATATTTAAATAAATTATCATTATTGTTAAATGTTAATATATATTAATTGAATTTAATTGAGATAATGATAAATTAAAATTAAAAATATCTTAAAGGGGATGTTTGGATACAAGGGGTGTTTGGGTTGGAGCCCAAGCCCATTCCATGATGGAATAGGGTATAGTGTGCACTATATAAGTGCACACTTTGTGAAATAAATTAATTTCAATTCATTTTCATTGAAAGAGAAAAATTCTAGCCCCTTTACATTCTCTCACGCCAGTTTTACTTTTTGCTAAAAATCAATTACACTTTGATTTCTTCTTGGTTCTGAAAGGCTAAGGAGGATCTAGCAAATCTCTCTCTAGTTCCTTGAGGTTATCTTCGTGGGGACTACATCGGTTCGATCCTATACTTGGGTCGGTAGCGAAGTAGGTTCAGAGACAAATTGGAGGAGCCCCCAAACGTGCGTATTATTTCTTAAACCTCTAAACTAAAATCTACAGATTCTTATTTAATATATAAACTATAAATTTGTACCCTGATCTTGGTTCTAAGGAACGATCCATGTTGTAAATGTTTTTGTTTTTCCACTGCCATGTTTGATCGTTTCCTAACCTAAATTCCTTGAGGTTTCTTTTGTTTTGAATTAGGTTTCTCATGCCTTCGGTAGGCTTACAAATACCTCTGATAAACTTTGTTTATTTTTCATGGCTGGAACGTGGGTTTCCATTGGTGATGCTTAATGAGATTTCAAGCTTTTGGAGCTGAAGTGCATCTTCGGTGTTGATGCTTGAGAGGAGCTCAAGGCTGACCAGGTGGTCTTGTGCTTGCTGTGGTAGTTCAAAGTTCAACCAAAGGGTGGAGTTTGAAGCATTGCAAAACAAGCAGTGTTCTTACAATTGATGCTTAACTTTGGCTTTGTAATTGAACTATAAATATTTACCATAGTGGATTGACTTCATCGAGACTTGGTCCCATGGATGTAAGCATTTTGCCAAACCATGTAAAAACTCCTTGGTGTTCTTTATTTTGTTTCATGGTTGGTTGTTCTGCAATGATGAAGAATGAACACTAAAATCAACTTAGCAACCCATTCCGCTTAAGTTTTAAGAACTTGGTGATTTTAAAACTTTCGGTGCTTAATAATGGTAAGGACAACCTTGGAAAATTCGATGCCAAATAGGATGAAGTGACTTTCCTTGGTTATTCTTCACATTCAAAAGCGTATAAAGTCTTCAACAAAAGAACTCTCTTAGTTGAGGAATCTATACATGTGTTATTTGATGAATCTTATTCTAAGAATGCCGAAAATAATAATGAAGAAGAGATTGATGAGATGATGAAAGAACTAGAGTTCAATGATGCAGCATTACCATCAAATCTGAATAAAGAAGAACAACATCAAGAAGAGGTTCAAATTAAAGATAACACCTTCGTGGAACCTCAAAGAAGAACAATGGAGGTTTCTTTTCCAAGAGTGAGACATGAAGTGAAAGATGCACAAATCATTGGAGATCCCACTCAAGGAGTAAGAATAAGGGCATCAATGAGAAATACATGCTAATTCATAACATTCTTGTCTCAAGATGAACTTAAGAAAATGGATGAAGCACTTAGTGATGAAAGTTGAGTTCAAGCAATTCAAGAGGAGCTAAATCAATTTGAGAGAAGCAAAGTATGGGACCTAAATATCATCCAATCATTGGCGCCAAATGGGTATTTTGGAACAAGATGGATGAGTAAGGTATTATGGTAAGAAACAAAGCAGGGTTAATTGCCCAAGGCTACTCCAAGAGAAAGGTATTGATTTTGATGAAACCTATGCCCCCGTTGTTAGATTAAAAGCTATTATAATGTTACTTGCTTATGCTTGCCATTTAAACTTCAAACTTTTTCAAATGGATGTTAAAAGTGCATTTCTAAATGGTTTCATTCAAGAAGAGGTTTATGTGAAACAACCACCCAGATTTGAAAACCCCGATTTTCCCGAACATGTTTTTAAACTCTCAAAAGCACTTTATGGTTTAAAGCAAGCTCCTAGAGCTTGGTATGATAGATTAAGTAGTTTCCTTGTTCAAAATGTTTTTTAAAAAGGAAAGGTGGATACTACCTTGTTTACTAAAAAGCATAAACATGACATCTTGGTAGCTCAAATCTATGTTGATGATATCATCTTTGGTGTTACTAATGAAATCCTTTGTAAGGAATTTTCTAAGATAATGCAAGGTGAATTCGAGATGAGCATGATCGAAGAACTAAATTACTTTCTCGGATTACAAATCAAGCAACAAAAGGAAGGGATCTTGTTGAATCAATCCAAATACATTCATGATCTCCTCAAGTGCTTCAAGATGAATGAGACAAAAGATCAACCTACTTCCATGCACACATCACTCAAGTTAGAAGTCGATGAGAGAGCTAAAAGTGTTGATACTAAGCTTTATAAAAGCATGATAGGTGCACTTTTATATTTAACTACATCTAGGCCAGACATATTGTTTAGTGCTTGCATGTGTGCATGTTTCCAATCTTGCCCTTAGGAATCTCATTTGAATGCTGTCAAAAGAATTATTAGGTACTTGAAGGGAACTCCAAATATTGGTTTATGGTATCCTAAAGGATCATCTTTTAGTCTTATAAGATATTCAGATGCCAATTTTGAAGGATGTAAGATAGATGGGAAGAGCACTAGTGGAACATGTCAATTCTTAGGAAGCATGCTATCATGGTTTACAAAGAAAGAAAATTCAGTTGCTACTTCAACCACGGAAGCCGAATATGTGTTAGTGGCTAGTTGTTGTGCACAACTTCTTTCGATGAAATAACAACTTGAAGGTTTTGGTTGCAAAATGTTAGAGTAGATGCCCTAGAGCCAATCAATTATTATAGAATTGACTCTTTGTAATAATGTTCATTGATCAATAAAATGCGTTTTATACTATGTCGCGTAAATCATCATTGTATGTATTGATATATGTCCTTCGAATGGTATAACCATGACAAGGGTATCAAGTGTTTCAAATCTTGAAAGTGAGAACCCTATGAGCACATATGGTGGCCATTATAGAAATGTCCGTAGCCCCAATATTATTTTATGATTTACGCGATATAGAATAAAATACCTTTTATTGATCAATGAACATTATTACAAATAGTCAATTTTATAATAATTGATTGGCTCTAGTGCATTTACTCTAACAATCTCACACTTGCACTACAGCCAATCATTCTTGTATTTAATACCAAATGATCTCAAGTGTCTTTCATGCTTCTGCTGCAACAGAGGCTTTGTCAGAGGATTTGCGAGATTGTCGTCAGTATGCACTTTACTGACTAGCACATCTTTCCTCTCAACTATTTCTATGATGAGATGGAATCGTCTGAGTATGTGTCTGGACTTCTGATGAGACCATGGTTCCCTAGCTTGAGCGATTGCTCTATTGTTGTCACAATAGATGTCTATTGGATCAACAATCGTGGGAATCACACCAAGTTCAGTGAAGACCTATTTACACTCTATGGGTTTTACCCCTTCAGGTGGTTCCACCAGAGACCATACTTGGAGTCCATCTCAAATTTCATGGCTTTAAGCCTTTTAACGAAATCTGGATCTGATATAACGTCTTCATAGGTTCTGGGTTCATCGTCTTTGTAGACTAGTATGCCACCATGTTGAGTCACGAGATAACCGTATCTCTCGGGCTCATGGCGTACTTTCCCATATCTACGTAGCTCCTGTGCTACCTGAGGTGGTTCACTTTGATCCACAGTTTGTGGGGTAACCTCCTCATTTTGTTCAACCACTTCCTGTGGCACATCATCCCGTCCTTCGTCTAGCATAATTTGTGGCTCTAGCACTTCATCGAGTTCTACTTTTCTCCCACTAGTACTTCTTAGAAAAATTCCTTTTCTAGGAAGACACCAGAATGAGTAACAAAAATTTTGATCTCTTCTGGGTGGTAGAAATTGTATCCTTTGGTCTCCTTTGGATACCCCACTAATATACATTTACAAGATTTTGGGCCCAGCTTGTTCGAAGTCAATTTCTTAACATAAGCTTCACAACCCCAAATCCTTAGATAAGACAAGTTGGGCTTTCGCCCACTCCATAGTTCATATGGAGTCTTATCTATAGACTTTGACGGCACACGGTTCAAAACGTGAGTCGCAGTCTCTAGGGCATAACCCTAGAATAATGCAGGTAAATCACTAAAACTCATCATGGACCTAACCATGTCAAGTAAGGTCATATTCCTCATTTCAGACACTACATTGTGTTGGGGTTGTTAGGAAATGGTCCATATACGTAGCGAAAAACAAAAATCATAATAACAAGGATCGTTCCCATTGAGCCAAGATCAAAGGTACAATTTTACAGTTTATGTTAAAATAGAAATCTGCAGAAATATTAATCATGAGTTTAGAAACCTTGCGCACGTTTGGAGGCTCCTCCAAACTTTGTCTTTGAACGTTTCGCTATCGACCCAAGTGTAGGATCGAACCAATGAAGTCCACATGAAGACAATCACAAAGAACTAAGGAGGGATTTGCTAGATCCTCCTTAGCCTTAAGAATCAAGAAGAAAAATCAAATAGATTGATTTTAGGCAAAAATGAATTCTACCGTGGGAGAGAGTGAGAGGGACTGCTATGTTTTTCTTTTTCAAAGGGAAAAATCAGTTTCTCTCAATTAACACACACACCTTTTACAAATAACAAGTTTTCTTTTATGTTAAAAACTTAGTTGCCCTGTTCCCATATGGAATAGGCTTGGGCTCAAACCCAAACACCCCATGTTACCAAACACTCCCAATTAGATATTTTATTTTATTTCATTATTATCTTAATTAAAATCAATTAATATATATTTAATATATATATTAACATTTAACAATAATGATAATATATTTAAATATATGCGAACACATATTTAAACGTAATTTCACTTATTTAATTTTTCCAACAAATTAAATAAAGGCTACGACCTCAGCAAATTTAATTACACTGTGAAATTACCAAAATACCCTTTTGCCTAAAAAGACGAAAATGCCCTTCTTTCTTCCTAAGTCTTAAATTATCTTCTATGTGTGTGACCCATAGGCTCCTCATCATACCGGCAAGTGATAGTATCGCGATTAACATCAATTAATCGTCTCACTAATACACAAACCAAGATTGGCCCCCGCAAGGTTGCCACCCGATAGATTCATATTTAGCAAAAGTAGTTACCCTCAATGATATGGTTACCGCATACCCTGCTCCTTTCATCATAATGCTATCTCAACGAGACGAAGGCATAGAAATAGTGTCAACCTTCTACTCTCGATATTATGTATTCGCTTTTGGACCAATGACCCTCAGTATTATAAACCTGGACAGAGCAACAACTCAATCCCACTGTGGCCACGCTTTAGTGTCATTGTCATATACTAAATTGCGCCCGTGAGATAACTTCTCCCGTACCCGGGAGTGATGAATCCTCTGTTGATCCACCATAGTCTTGATACACTCCTCGATGCACCCAATCACCACCGTATTGACAAATTAAAAGAATCACGTTAGGCTAGTGTCAAACTACACCAATTCGCACACAAGGCGCCCGATGATCTCAAGTCTAAGGATCACATGTACCACCATTCGTAGAGGATTTATTCCATAGACACCGGGGTTACCATCCATATGGAATCCTCTAAGTGGGTCACCCAAAGGAACTTGCTGTGGTGTATCCGCCTAAACAAGCACCCATGTGTTGCACCAGGTTGTCACCAAACAACCTTGACAAGTGAGATCAGTCATTGCCTTTCAACAGGGTCGTTCAACACTATGATAGCCTTACCATATTATCTGTGCCCTTACTTTAGAATAATACTGAGGCTACGGACGTTTCTAGAATGGCCACCATATGTGCTTATAGGGTTCTCACTATCAAGATTTGAAACACTTGATATCCTGGTCACGGTTCTACCATTCTAAGGACATATATCAATACATATTGCAATAATAATGATTTACGTGATATATAATAAAATGCCTTTTATTGATTAATAAACATTATTACAAAGAGTCAAGTCTACAATAATTTATTGGCTTTAGGGCACCTACTCCAATAGGGGTGTATATGGAGGGGTGAGTTGTGATACTGTCCCATATTCCTTCAAGTATTCAGAAAACCCTGAGCTTAAGTATTTACCTCCTCGATCCGACTCAAGAGCTTTAATACTTTTGCCCAACATATTATGTACTTCATTCCTGAATTCTTTGAACTTATCAAAGGCTTCAGATTTATGTCTCATAAGGTAGACATAACTGTATCTACTGAAATCATCAGTAAATGTGATGAAGTATGAATATCCACCTCTAGCTTCAACTGTTAGTGGACCACATACATCACTATGGATGATGCCTAATAGTTCAGTAGCCCTTTCACCTTGTCCTGTGAAAGGAGACTTGGTCATCTTGCCTAACAGGCATGACTCGCATATGTCAAATGACTTAAAGTCAAAAGGGTCCAAAACTCCATCCTTTTGAAGTTTTGCAATGCAGGTCTTATTAACATGACCCAATCTACAATGCCAGAGGTATGTCTAGTTTTGATCGCTATGTTTAACTTTCTTGGTTTCAACATTGAGAATATCTTTATTGTTTAAATCAAGAACATATAACCCATTATATAACCTTGCAATTCCAAATAGAATACCATTCAAACTAAAGGATAACAATCCATTATATATCTAGAAATAGAAGGTACGTGATAACAGTTATGTAGTTCCAACAACAAGCCCGTAGGCAAAGATAAACAGTAAGTCCTGTAACACCCACATTGAGGTACGTAGCTTGTTCTTGCTTGTTTGCTCTTAGTTATGTTTGTATGCCCTTTAGTTTTGCTTGTTTACCCTTGGTGTTGCTTGCTTTAAGGTGAAAGGTTGAAAATTTGGGAAATGCAGACTTCGCTGCGGCCAAGGATGTTGGTCGCCGTGGTGACGTATGCCCTGGAATTGTTCCCCGAGGCAAAGAAAAATCTTTGCCAGGGTGAAGAGTCTGCTGAAATTCTTGAGAGAATTCTAGAGAAATCTTCCTTAGGGGCAAAGTGACCATTCTACCCCTAATTAGTTGAATGTTGGGAGTGAAAAATAAGGAAATTTGATGGAGAATGTAATAAAGGTAAGGGCATTAGTGTAAATGACTAAGGGACAAAGATGGAATTTTCTATAAAGTGTAAGGGCAAAATGGGAAAGAAGGCATATTATATGAGATATTAAGGGTTCAAGCACAAAGACCCTATCATTCTCTACACCCCACACGCCACTTCCACTCTCAATTTCTCTCATCTCTTCATCAAATTTCCAAGGGATTTTAGAGGGCTTTTAGTTGGATTTTAGTAGACTTTTGATCCTAAGCACCCAAAGGTAAGAATTCTTGCAATAGATGTGAGATTAATTTTTAAAAGTGTTGAATTCTTATAGTGTTTATGCTTAGGGTTGTAGAGAAAGAACAAGTCTACCAAAGAAGATGAATTTTAGTGGAATTACTCAAGCACAAGGTAAGTAAATTCCAACCCAAGTTATGATTCAAGAAATTAATTGTGTAGAGATTGTATATGCATGTATATGCCTTTAATTTTGAGAATTGTTGATGAGAATGATGTTGATTGATGAGTAGATGGTTATTGATGAGTAGAAGTGAGCTATGAGAAGTAGTTTTGGTAGTATGGTGATTAAGTGGAGTTTGATTGAATTTAGAAAGAGTTTGATGAGAATTTTTGAAGTGTGTTTCTTGGCCAGGTTTAATCTTGTTTTAGAGGAGTTTTACTCCAATTATGGATGGTTCAAGAAAGAAGTAGAATTATAGTTAAAATAGAATTTGAGTATGCATGCATGATGTTTGATGAAATGTCTAAGAGAAGTGTATGCATGAGTAGAGAAAACTTATTTTTGTGCTACATGGCATTTTTGCATTACATGTTTGCACTTAGAAAGAATTAAGAGCATGAGCCATCCACATGCATACATATGCATATGTATGAGAACCTAAAGAATAAAGAAAGAAAGAAAGAAAGAAAGAAAGAAAAAGCTAGAATGCTTTAAAAGAAGAAAAGAATAGGTTGTTGTGATGGGGAACCCGTGAGTGATAAGAAGAAGAATATTCCCACATACACGCCGCCTTAAGTGAGCGGCCTAAGAAGAAGAAGAAGAAGTAGAATTTGTACGGCCCGTAAGAGTGTATGTGGATAAGAGCTGTAACAAGAAGAAATACCTACATGCACGCCACCTTAATTGAGTGGCCTAAGAAGAAAAGAATTTGTACAGTCCGTAAGAGTGCATGTAAATGAGGACTGTACTTACTCACACGGCCACGGTTCCGAATCCATGCATCAACTGAGTCTGATCGGCAAAAAATAAGAAAGAATAAGAAAATATAAGAAAGAATGAGCAAGCAAGAAAGAAAAGAATAGAAAGAAAGAATAGCGAGAATAGAAATAAAGAAAAGAAACAGAAAGAAAGAAATATAGAAAAGAAGAAAGAAAATGTATCTCTATGCATTTTGTGCATTTGCATCTCATACATGCATGTTACCATGATTCCTATCATGGTTAGTGAGAGATAAGAAAAGAAAGAAAGAATAGAGAGAATTAGAAAGAAAGAACAAAGAAAGTTTGAATAAAAGAACAGTGAGAACTAGAAACAGTGAAAGAAAAGAGAAAGAACAAAGAGAGAATGAAGATAAAAGAGAATAAAGTAAGGAAAGAACCCAAGATTAAGTCACGGGGATATAAGAGTAGAGGATTTACTTACTGAGCCATTAATGCTCACCCCGTTGTTTTTCCTTGTTTTGCAGGAAATAGGTGAGAAGTGGTCGGATGGACTTCGAGAAGTGGAGAGAAATGGCATTACTATCTAGCGTTATTAAAGCTTTTGTATATGCTATTTTTTGATGTAAAGAATTATATATATTAAGTAAAGAAAATTTTTGGGCCCATTTACTTTTCATTTTTTACTTATGTGTTTTATTTTGTATAATTTCCAAGTATACTAGTTAAGGAAGAAGGTATTACAAGTCCCTACAGCCAATGCAGCCACATGCGCTCCATTTCCAACTCGTAGGTCCACCTTTACCTTAGCGAGCACTCTACTCTGCCTTAGTCCCTACACATCAGTACAAATGTGAGTACCACATCCAGTGTCAATGACCCAAGATGTTGAGGGAAAGAAGGTAATCTCAATCTTAAATATACCTGAAGTCATAGCATCTGACTTCTTCTTGCTTGCGAGGAAAGCCTTGCAGTGTTTCCTCCAATGGCCAGGCTTGCCATAATAGAAGCAGACTACTTTGCCCTTCCCTATGCCACTCTTAAGCCCAAGAGCAACCTATCCTTTGGGCTTGGACTTGGGTTTGGCCTTGGCCTTACCCTTGCCGTTACCCTTTCCTTTACTAACAGTAACCAGTAAAACAGGCTTGGACTTCTTCAAGTCATACTCTATAGTCCTCAACATGTTCAAAAGCTCTGACAGGGTTTTCACCATTGTATTTATATTGAAGTTCATTATGAACGGTGCATAAGAGTCAGGCAATGATTACAGAATTAAATCCATTTGTAATTTTGCATCCAACTCAAATCCCAAAGTCTCAAGCCTCTCTATGTGCTCGATCATTTTGAGCACATGAAGACCAACTTGGGCTCCCTCAGTCAGATGACTTCCAAACAGTTCTTTTGACACCTTGTACCTCTCATGTCGAGCATTCCCTTCGAAAAGCTCCTTGAGGTGTAGAATAATGGCAGTAATGTCCATATTCTCATGCTGCTTTTGCAGCACTGGTGTCATCGATACTAACATCAAGCACTAAACGCCATCAGCATCATCAAGGAACTTTTGATAAGTATCATTTACTTCCTGAGTGGCATCAGGATCAGGCTCAGCCATGAATGGCTTTTCAAGGATATACAATTTCTTTTCCGACTTGAGTATAATCTGAAGAGTACGATACCAGTCTGAGAAATTGGATCCATCCAACCTGTTTTCTTTCTCGATTATCAGTTGCAGGTTCATAATGCTCATTTTGGTGAATCTAGAATTGCAGAAAAGATAAAGTCATTATAAAGTTCATTGTTATTTAATATGGTCTTTTTATTAAATGATGCTCCCATTATTTTCCTCAAGTCAATAGCCCTCACTATTAACTCGAGAAAGCTTGTTGACTTTCCTAGTCGACTGAGACCCCATCTTGCCCATTTCAAACCTTCGCTTTGGCGAACAAGCCAAAATGAGTTGATTAGGTAGGCTAACAAACTTAATCCACACCAGTTGATAGCTCCTACTATCAACCTCAAATGTGAAAAAGCCAACAAGCCAATCACACAATCCAATGGCCTCAATTATCGTCCTCAAGTATGATTCTCAGTATCAGTAGAGTGAACACTACATGCCACCACGTACACACAATATGTGTACTTCTCTACTATGCCTATGACGCGTTTATCAACCTTCTCTTTGGCGAACAAGTAAAATCGTCATTTTAAGTCAACCCATCACCATTAAGGAAAACTCCAATGATTCTTAATCTCCCACTAGTAGAAGTGTACCCTTCGCTTTGGCGAACAAGGTTCCGACGAATAGTGGTTTGATTAAAACCATGGTGAGGGAAGGCATACGTGACTTAATATTCTTTAATTAAGGGTTTATTATTTAATGTCTCACCAGATTATTATCTTTGTTACAATGATATTGTTTGGCATGTTATTGAACATTCAACCTTAGCATGCATTCTAAACAAAATATTAAAACGTGCCAGTACATGGCTCAATTAAAACCGATTTCCTCGAGCTTAGAGGAATCGGTAAGTTACCTAGGGGTCCTGTAATGAATATCTTGAGTCTTCAAGTACGATTGCCTCTTCCTTTGCTCCACCTCAAGTACATTACAAAAACATCATACTAAATTTACAATAAAATTAATCTTAAAGTAATTTTACATCAATAAATTTAGAAACCTCGATTTACATTCGAGGGGAATGAGATGAGAAGAGAAGAGAATGTACATTGAGAAGAGGAAGGAAGGTAGGACACGCAGGCCTTATTTTAAAACTGATAACCATACATAACCAAAAATAATTTAAAACATTCACCATAGGTCATAGGGCTCATGTACCAGGCACCATGCAATATACAAACAAGTACATGGCATACATTTCAAAAACAATCAATTTTTGAACTGGGTGGGTTTATTATTAATTACCTTCTTATATGTGCAGAATAATTATTGGCTTTATAGGTTATTAAAAACTACAATTTTGTCCCTTTGCAAAAAATACAGAATTGGGATAGCAACTTTGTCACCGTGGCGAAGTTTTATTTCGCCGCGGCGAAATAGGCAACCTTGAAAATTCCAGTAAGAACGTTGTCGCGGCGAAGTTATTTCGCTGCGGCAAAGTCTACAAATCCCAAAATCGTATAGTTTGCGTTTTTGCAGTTTTTCGTTTAATAACACGTATCCAAATCAAATCGAATGCACAAGCATTCGACCAAGATACCAACCAACCAATATAGCATTCATCAACACATTATTAAACCAATTGATTAACTGAATCACTCATTCAAAAGCAGATTTTGTAGATTTAACACAAATAATATGTTATCAAACAAATACATGTTATAAATCATATAATAAACTGTAAAATTTGGTACACATGGCTCTGATACCACTGTTAGGAAACGATCAAGTTATGGCACCCTAAACAAAAACATAAACAACATGGATCGTTCCATAGAACCAAGATCAGGGCACAAATTTACAGTTTATACAACATATTAGAATCTACAGAAAATCAATTTAAAGTTAAGAAACCATACCCACGTTTGGAGGATCCTCCAACTTTATCACCGAATGGGTTTCGCTACCAATCCAAGGGTATGATCGAACCACTGTTAGTCCACACGAAGATAACCCCAAGGAACTAAAGAGGGATTTACTAGATCCTCTTTAGCCTTAAGAACCAAGAACAAAAATCAAAAGTATTTTGATTCAACAACCAAAGCAATCAGACGTGGGAAGAGAAAAAAGGGGCTGGAACTTTTAACTTTTTGAAAAATGAATTAATTATTTAATTTCACAAAGTGTTGCACTTATATAGTGCACACTTTGCCCTATTCCATCATGGAATGAGCTTGGGCACCAACCCAAACAACTTCTATGTCCACACAACCCCATTTAGATATTTTTAATTTTAATTATCATTATTTCAATTAAATTCAATTAATATATATTTAATATATTAACATTTAACAATAACGATAATTCATTTAAATATATGCGAACACATATTTAAATATAATTTCACTTATTTAATTTTAATATCAAATTAAATAAAGGCTATGACCTTAGCAAGTTTAATTGCACTGTGAAATTACCAAAATACCTTTTCACCTAAAATGACGAAAACGCCCTTCTTGTAAACAGGTTCTTAAATTATCTTTTATGTGTGTGACCCGTAGACTCCTCAGCATATCGGTAGTGTGTAGTATCGCGATTAACACCAATTAATTGTCTCACTACACACAGACCAAGATTGGCCCCTAGCAAGGTGGCCACCCGATAGATTCGGATTCAGCGAAGCAGCTACCAACGATATGGTTACTATACAATCCAATTCTTTCATCATTCGTTATCTCGACGAGACCGAGACACAAAAATAGTGTCAACCTCAGTTACTCTCGATATTATATATTCAGTTACTAGACCAATGACCTAAATTATAAACTGGATTGAGCAACACTCAATCCCACTGTGGCCACAGTTTTAGTGTCATTGTCATTTACTGAATTGCGCCATGAAGTAACTCCTCCCGTAGCCGGGAGTGATGAATCCTCTGTCTATCCACCATAGTCTTGATACACTCCTTGATGCAGCCAATCACTACCATATTGATAGCTCTGAATAGAACTGCATTAGGCTAGTGTCAAACTACACCAATCGGTGCACAAGGCACTCTGGTGATCTCAAGTCCAAGGATCACATGCACCACCATTCGTTAGAGGATTTGTTCCAAAGACACTGGGGTTACCATCCATATGGAATCCTCTAGTGGGTTAGTCTAGTGAACTTGCCTACAATAAGCACCCATGTGTTGCACCAGGTTGTCACAAAACAACCTTGACAAGTGAGATCAGGCACTACCTTTCGACAGGGTCGTTTAACACTATGATAGCCTTACTATATTATCTATGCCCTTACTTCAGAATATTACTAGGGCTACGAACGCTTCTAAAATGGCCACCATATGTGCGCATAGGGTTCTCACTATCAAGATTTGAAACACTTGATACCCTCGTCACGGTTCTACAATTCTAAGGACATATATCAATACATACAATGATGATTTACGCGATATAGAATAAAATTCCTTTTATTGATCAATGAACATTATTACAAAGAGTCAATTCTACAATAATTGATTGGCTCTAGGGCATTTACTCTAACAGATCTGATCGAAGAGCTTTAATACTTTTGCTCAACATATTATGTACTTCATTCTTGAATTCTTTGAATTTATCAAAGGCTTCAGATTTATGTCTCATAAGGCAGACATAACCATATCTACTGAGATCATCAGTAAATGTGATGAAGTATGAATATCCACCTATGGCTTCAATTGTTAGTGGACCACATACATCACTATGGATGATGCCTAACAGTTTAGTAGCCCTTTCACTTTGCCCTGTGAAAGGCAACTTGGTCATCTTGCCTAAAAGGCAAGACTCGCATACCTCAAATGACTGGAAGTCAAAAGGGTCCAAAACTCCATCCCTTTGAAGTTTTGCAATGCGAGTATGATTAACATGGCCCAATCTACAATACCAAAGGTACGTTTGGTTTCGATCGCTATGTTTAGCTTTTTAAGTTTCAACATTGACAATATTATTATTGTTTAAATCATGAACATATAATTTGTTATATAACCTTGCAATTCTAAATAGAATACCATTCAAACTAAAGGACAACAATCCATCAGAAATATCAAAATGTTATCCTATATTATCCAAAGTAGATACTGAAACAATATTTCTGGAAATCAAAGGTACGAAATAACAACCATCAAGTTTCAATAACAAGCCCGTAGGCATAGATAAACAATAAGTTCCTACAGCCAATGCAGCCACATGTGCTCCATTTCCAACTCGTAGGTCCATTTCTCCCATGGCAAGCAATCTACTCTACCTTAGTCCCTACACATCAGTACAAATGTGAGTACCACATCCTATGTCAATGACCCAAGATGTTGAAGGAGAGAAGTTAATCTCAATCATGTACAAACCTAAAGTCGAAGCGTCTGACTTTTTCTTGTTAGCGAGGAAAGCCTTGAGTGCTTTTTCCAGTGGCCAGGCTTGCCACAATAGAAGCAGACTACCTTCCCACCCTTCTTAACGCCACCCTCAGGCTTGAGAGCATCGTATCCTTTGGGTTTGGGCTTAGGCTTGGGATTGGCCTTGCTCTTTCCCTTGCCCTTACCCTTTCCTTTATTAGTAGCAACCAGTAAAAGAGGCTTGGACTTTTCATGTCCTGCTCCGCTATCCTCAGCATGTTCAAATGCTCTAACAGGTATTTCACCATCGTGTTCATATTGAAGTTAATTATTAATAGTGAAAACGAATCAGGTATTGATTACAGAATTAAATCCGCTTTTAAGTCTGCATCCAACCCAAACCCCAAAGTCTCAAGCCTCTCCATGTACAATCATCTTGAGCACATGAGGACCAACTTGGACTCCCTCAGTCATACGACTCCTAAACAGTGCACCCGACACTTTATACCTCTCATGTCAACTATTTCCTTCGAAAAGCTCCTTGAGGTGTTGAATTATGGCAGCAGCATCGATATTCTCATGCTATTTTTATAGCTCAGGTTTCATCAATGCTAACATAATGCATTGAACATTATCAGCATCATTAAGGAACTTTTGATAAGTGTCTTTTACTTCCTGAGTGACATCAAGATCAGGGTCAACCATATAAGGCTTGTCAAGGATACATAATTTCTTTTTGGACTTTAGTACATCTAAAGATTTTGATACCAGTCCGAGAAATTAGATCCATCCAGCATGTTTTCTTTCTCGATTATCGATTGCATGTTGGTATTGCTCATTTTAGTGAATCTACAAATGTAGAAAAGTAAAAGTCATTATAATGGTCATTATTATTTAATAAGATCTTTTATTAAAAACGCTCTCACTATTTTCCTCAAGCCAATAGCCCTCACTATTAACTCGAGAAAGCTCGTTGGCTTTCCTAATGGACTGAGATCCCATCTAGCCCATTGTAAACCTTCGCTTTGGCAAACAAGCCATAATGGGTTGATTAGGTAGGCCAACAAACTTAATCCACACCAGTTGATAGCTCCCACTACCAACCTCAAATGTGAAACAAGCCAACAAACCAATCACACAATTCAATGGCTGAAGCCATCATCCTCAAGTGTGATTCTCGGTGTCAGTAGAGTGGACACTACATGTCGCCACATGCACACAACAAGTGTACTTCTCTACTATGCCTATGATATGCTAATTAACCTTCGCTTTGGCGAATAAGCGAAACATATCATTTAAGTCGACCCATCACCATTAAGAAAAACTCCAATGAAATTTAACCTCCCACTAGTAAAAGTGTACCCTTTGCTTTGGTGAACAAGGTTCTGACAAACAGTGGTTTGATTAAACCCATGGTGATGGAAGATGTACGTATGACTTAATATACTTTATTTGAGGGTTTTTTATTTTACGTCTCACTAGTTTTATCTTTATTAGCATGTTATAGTCATAACTTACACCCTTAGCATGCATTCTAAGCACTTAAGAAAATGTGCTGGTACATGGCCTAACTAAAATCGATTTCCTCGAGCTTAGAGGAATTAGTGGGTCACCTAGGTATCCTGTAATAAATATCTTGAGTCTTCAAGTATGATCTCTTTGTCCTTGCTCCATCTTCAAGTACATTACAAAATACATCATACTAAATTTACAGTGAAATTAATTCTACGCTAATTTTACATCAATAAATTTAGAAACCTCGAGTTACATTTAAGGGGAATAAAATGAGAAGAGAATGTACATCGAGAAGGGGGGAGAAAGACAGGGCACATAGGCCCTATTTAAAATATTTACAATCATACATACCCAAAAATATACTTTAAAACATTCACCATAGGTCTAAGGCTCATGTACTAGGCGCCATGCAATTTGTCAAACGAGAATTATTGCATACGTTCAAAACAATCAATTTTGAATTGGGTGGGTTGATTTATAAAATTACCCTCTTGAATTTGTAAAATTATGCATTGGTCCAGCATTGTAAAATTGCTACAGTAGCACTCACGCTGCGACATAGTTTTATTATGTCGTGGCACTGTGAGGAATAATATGTACCGCGGCGAAGTTTTATTTTGCCGTGGCGCAAATCCAGCAACTCGCGCACTGATGATGCATTCGTGCCGTGGCATAGTTTTATTACGTCGTAGCAAGATCACGCAATTTTACGATTTGACGTGCTACTTCGTCGTTTTCACACAATGACATAGTTTTATTATGCCACGACCCAAATGCGCATTGTATGATTTTACGACGCTTTCATGCTGTGGGAAAGTTTTATTTCACTGCGGCTCAAATCGCGCAATTACATGATCACGTAACGTAATCACGCCGCAACGAAGTTTTACTTCTCTGCAGCCTATTTACGCGTTCCAGGCGCTCAACATATTATGCGATCACGTTGTGGAGAAGTTTATTTCGCCGTGGCGCATTTATGTATTCTAGACTTATGAAGCTTGACGTCATAGCACAGAAGGACTGTACCATGTCACAAATCGCAATTCTAGAATACTTTTCATGCACGCTTAACACAAAATCGATTTAATGCGAATTCATCAACAAACCCAGTTAATATATTAATCAATTTAAGCAATTTTAATAGATTGAAAATCCTAAACGATCAATTTAGGCAATCAATAAAAAAAATTAGTTAAAATATATACAATCAAAACCCTAGGCTCTGATACCACTGTAAGTAATCAATGAACATTGGCAACGGAAAACAGAAAAAAGTTTGCCCGTCGATTGCTCTGATTTCACCAAGATCAAGGTCTGATATATATTTTACATGTTTAAATTGAAATAACAAAAAAATCCATACAAGGATTTGATTATACCTGCGATTGGAGGCTCCGACACTGTGTCTGAATGTGATTCGTTACTGATTCGAGAATGGAATCGAACTCACATCGTCCACACAAAGACATTACACCAATGACCAAGAATTAACTTTGCTAGAATTAATTCTTGGCTTTAAAGAATGCAATTTCGAAAGAAAAGAATGGGGAATGGAAGAATGAAATTCTTCTATCAAAATTGCCTTGGACAGCCAAAATGGGGTTAGGTTGTATAAAACCTAATTTTGCTTTATTTAAGTAATAAAGCAAATATCCATTCTACCCCCGAAGTTTAGTATCAACCCAAACTTTAGGTAGAATTACAGATTGACCTTTATTTAATTATTTAGTTAAATATTAATATTAACTCTAATAATTAAATTTATAATTTTGCTAAATTACTCCAATAATAAAATTGGACATAGGCTACAATCTCAGTAAATTTAATTACACAGCAAAATTATCAACATGCCAATTCATCTAAAAGACTAATATACCCTTCCAAAATTTACCATCATTAAACTGTCCTCTAAGTGTGTGACCCATAGTCTCCTTATCATATCGGTAGTGAGTAGTATCGTGATTGACACCAATCAATCATCTCACTACACATAGACCAGGATTGACCCCTAGCAAGGCATCATGGCCACCCATTAGATTCGGATTCAGCGAAATAACTACCTATCAACGATATGGTTACCGTGCAATCAAATCCTTTCATCATCTGTTATCCCATCGAGGCTGAGGTACAAAAATAGTGTCAACCTCAATTGTCCTCGATATTTTTGTATTTAGTTACTGGACCAATGATCAGAATAATAAATTGGATTGAGCAACAACTCAATCCCACTGTGGCCACAGCTTTAGTGTCATTGCCATTCACTGAATTGTGCCGTGAGATAACTTCTCTCATGCCCAGGAGTGATGAATCCTTTGTCGATCCACCATAGTCTTGATACACTCCTCGATATAGCCAATCACTACCGTATTGATAACTCTAAATAGAACTGTAAGTAATTGATCTACCATACTTATATAGGATGACTAGGGTTTTAATTGGATGAATAATTCCTTTTTTGTTTTAATTTTAAGTTGCACTTATATAGTACAACAATTAAAACCTTATTCCACTTAGGAATAACCATGGGCTCCAACCCTAGTTCACCCTTGCAACCTTAATAATATATAATAATATATTAACATTTAATTAACACCATTTATGGTATTTTAATTAATTAATTATTATTATAATTAAAATCAATTAATATATAATAATATATTAACATTTAATTAATAATAATAATTCACTTAAATATATACAGAGATATATTTAAATATAATCTCACTAATTTAATTTTAATATTAAAATTAAATACAGTCAACAACCTCAGCATATTTAATTGCACTTTGAAATTACCAAAATACCCTTTCATCCTAAAAGACGAAAATACCCTTCTCACAAATTGATTCTTAAATTATCTTCTAAGTGGGTGACCCGTAGGCTCCTCATCATATCGGCAGTGTGCAGTATCGCTATTAACTCCAATTAATTGTCTCACTACAAACATATCGAGATTGGCCCCTAGCAAGGCATCATGGCCACCTGATAGATTCGGATTCAGAGAAACCGCAGCCCGTCAACGATATGGTTACTGTGCAATCAAACCCTTTCATCAACTGTTATCTCATCGAGACTAAGGTACAAAAATAGTGTCAACCTTAGATATCCTCGACATATTTGTATTTAGTTACTGGACCAATGACAGAAATATTAAATTGGATTGAGCATCAACTCAATCCCACTGTGGCCACAGATTTAGTGTCATTGCCATTTACTGAATTACCCAGTAAGATAACCTCTCCCATACCCAGGAGTGATGAATCATTTGTCGATCCATCATAATCTTGATAAACTTCTCAATGTAGCCAATCACTACCGTATTGATAGCTCTAAATATAACTACGTTGGGCTAGTGTCAAACTACACCAATTGGTGCACAAGGCGCTCCGGTGATCCCAAGTCTAAGGATCACATACACCACCATCCGTTAGTGGATTTATTCCATAGACACTGGGGTTACCATCCATATGGAATCCTTTGGTGGGTCTATCAAGTGAACTTGCCTCTAGCAAGTACCCATGCGTTGCACCAGGTTGTCGGCAAACAACCTTGACAAGTGAGATCACCACCGCTCTTCGGAGGTCGTTCAACACTATGATAGCCTTACTGTATTATCTGTGTCCTTGGTCAGAATAATACTAGAGCTACAGACGTTTCTAGAATGGCCACCATATGTGATCATAGGGTTCTCACTATCAAGATTTGAAACACTTGATACCCTCGTCATGGTTCTACCATCCTAAAGACATATATCAATACATATAATATGATTTACGTGATATAGTAGAATATGCCTTTTATTGATAAATAAACATTTATTATAGAGTCAATTTTACAATAATTGATTGGCTCTAAAGCACCTACTCTAACAAGAACTACATTGGGCAAGTGTCAAACTACACTAATCGGTGCATAAGGCGCTCCGGTGATCTTAAGTCTAAGGATCACATGCACCACCATTCGTTAGAGGATTTATTCTATAGACACTAGGGTTACCATCCATATGGAATCCTCTAGTAGGTCTGTGCAGTGAACTTGCCTACAGCAAGCGCCCATGTGTTGCACTAGGTTGTCGATAAATAACCTTGACAAGTGAGATCAGGCACTACCTTTCGACAGGGTCATTCAATATTATGATAGCCTTACCATATTATCTGTGTCCTTGGTCAGCATAATACTAGGGCTACGAACATTTCTAGAATGGCCACCATATGTGATCATAAGGTTCTCATTATCAACATTTGAAACACTTGATACCCTCATCATGGTTTTACCATCCTAAAGACATATATCAATACACACAATTATGATTTACATGATATAGCATAAAATGTCTTCTTATTGATTAATAAACATTATTACAAAGAGTCAATTCTACAACAATTGATTGGCTCTAAGACACTTACTCTAACAAATCAATGTCATTCTAACAAAGATAATAAATTGGTAAGACGTAAAATAAAAACCCTCAAATAAAACCCTTTCAAATCACCATGACTTTAAATCAAACCAAAGGCATACCGTTAAGGACTTAAGTAAGCAAGTGTCGAGTAATTAAACGCCTTTCATCACCATGACTTTAATCAAACCACTGTTCGTTAGAACCTAGTTCGCCAAAGTGAAGGGTACACTTCAACCAGTGGGAGGTTAAATTTCATTCGAGTTTTCCTTAATGGTGATGGGTCGACTTAAATGATATATTTTGCTTGTTCGCCAAAGCGAAGGCTGATAAGCATATCATAGGCATAGTAGAGAAGTACACTTGTTGTGTTTACATGGTGACATATAGTGTCCACTCTGCTGATACTAAGAATCACAATTGAGGACAATGGCTTCGGCCATTGAATATTGTGATTGGTTTGTTGGCTTGTTTCACATTTGAGGTTGGTAGTGGCAGCTATCAACTGGTGTGGATTAAGTTAGTTGGCCTACCTAGTCAACACATTTTGGAAATGGGCTAGATGGGATCTCAATCCACTAGGAAAGCCAACGGGCTTTTCCGAGTTAATAGTAAGGGCTATTGGCTGGAGGAAAATAGTGGGAGTATTATAACAAAAGACCTTATTAAATAATAATAAACATTGTAATAACTGTAACTTTTTTGCTTTTGTAGATTCACCAGAATAAGCAATACCAACTTGTGATCAATAATCGAAAAAGAAAATATGTTGGATGGATCCAATTTCTCAAACTGGTATCAAAATCTTCGGATTGTACTGAAGTCCGAAAAGAAATTGTATATCCTTGACTAGCCTTATATGGCTGAGCCTGATCCTGATCCCTGATCCTGATCCTGATCCTGATCCTGATCCTGATGTCACTTAGGATATAAAGGATACTTATCAAAAGTTCCTTGATGATGTTGATAATGGTCAATGCATTATGCTAGCATCAATGACACCTAAGCTACAAAAGCAGCATGAGAATATAGGCGTTACTGCCAAAATTCTGCACCTCAAGGAGTTTTTCCAAGGAAATGATTGCCATGAGAGGTATAAGGTGTCTAGCACACTGTTTAGGAGTTGTATGATTGAGGGAGCCCAAGTTGGTCCTCATGCGCTCATGATGATTAGGTACATAGAGAGGCTTGAGACTTTGGGGTTTGGTGTGGATGCAAACATACAAGTGAATTTAATTCTACAGTTACTACCTGATTCTTTTTCACCATTTGTAATGGCCACATTAAGGGACGTAACTTAACTTATGCCCTTATACCCTTAGTTGATTTTTGTTAAAGTTATTTTGAGAAAATGTGAAGAAAATGCCTTAAAATTTCATTAGGGGTAAAAAGGTCTTTTCACTCAAAATTAGTTGAAATTGTGGGGAGTGAAAAGAGATAGAATTTCATGGAGAATGCAATAAAAATGAGGGCGTTATCGTAATTGACTAAAGGACATATATGAAATTTTAAAGAAAGTGCAAGGGCAAAATGGAAAACTATATATAATATTATGTTATATCAAGGATTGAAGAATGAAACCCTAGCCACTCTTCATCCATTTTCACGCCACCTTCACCTTCATATTCTCTCAATTTCTTCAATTCTTTCAAGGGAAATTCATAGATTTTGGGTACTTTTGAGTGGATTTTCAATCCCAAGCATCCTTAGGTAAGTTCCTTGCACCAAGAAGTGAGTTTTAATTTTTAAAGTGTTGAATTTTAATGATTTATGTTCATAGGATTTAAGAGAAAGGGAGTTGGATCAAGGAAGATTTTTAAAGTGTTGGATTGCTCACATATAAGATAAGTAAATCCTACCCTAAGTATGATTTAAGTAATATTGTGTAGAGAATTTCTTTTATGCATATATATGTTTTATATGAAGAATTGCTAATGGATTTGGTTGTAACACCCAACATTGAGGTACATGATTTAAATTATGTTGTATAGCCCTTAGTTAAATTTTGTTAGAATTATTTTAAGAGAATATGAAGAAAATGCCTTAAATTTGCATTAAGGGTAAAATAGTCTTTTCACTCAAAACTAGTTGATTTTGTGGGGAGTGAAAAGAGATAGAAAATCATAGAGAATTCAATAAAAGTGAAGGCATTTTGGTAATTGACTAAGGGACAAAGATGAAATTGCTTTCTAAGGGACAAAGATGGAATTGCTTTCTAAGGGACAAAGATGGAATTTCTAGGAAAGAGTAAGGGCAAAATGGAAAAGTTTTGAAACCCTTATTTCGTTCATACCACCCCCACACTCCTCCACCTTTTTCTCTCAAATTTTCATTCACTTTTCCAAGGAATTTGAGGGCTTTTGAGTAGATTTTCATAGGGTTTTGATTGAAGGCATCAAAAGGTAAGGATTCATACTCTTTATCTATGATTTATTTGTGTAAAGGTTGAGTTCTTATGAAGTTTATGCTTAGGGTTAAGAGAAGATTGGAATCCAACAAGAGTAGAGAGTTTAGGAGAGACTACTCAAGCACAAGGTAAGTAAATTCCACTCAAAATCCAACTCAAGCTAAAATTTAAGAATTCAAGTGAGTAGAGATTTATTTTAAATATGCATATGTTGTGATTATTGAGAAATTGAGATGAGATGTATGATGTATTATGCTTATTGTTGGATATATTTGAATATGAGAAGTATATGTGATGATTTGATGATGGGTTGAAATTGGAAGAATTGGAGAAATTTTTTTGGGAGTGTGTTTGCCATGTAGGTATGTGATGCTACAAGAGAGTTTTTCTCTCATTTTGGATGGTTTGAGAAATAAATAGAATGATAATTGAATTAGGGTTTGTTTGTGCACAACTAATGTTTGATGAAATGCCTAAGTGAAAACATGTTACCAAACTGCCCTGTCACAGCCGTGACTTTCTAAGTGATTTTTGGGCATCTTACGAATTGAACTGGGTTTAGACCAAAACATAAAAGTTGTATCCCTGTCTCTAAGCGTTAAAACGAGACCAAAACCATATCAATCCAATATGTATAACTCAAGTTATGTCTTCTTGAGTGTGACCTGTGCAGAATGACTATCTTGATGCAATATTGCATTTATGCATTTCATAAGTGCATTAAGTAAGAAACTTTAAGCATGAACCATCCTTATGCATTAATTGTGCATTAAGAAGTAGTTTGAGAAAGAGTAGAGAACTTTGTGAATGAGCTACTCTAAAATTAAAGAGAATGAGAAAAATCTAAGAATGGGTTGGTGCTTTGTGAACTCCACCCGGAAGTCACGAAGAGTGGGTTGGTGCTTTGTGAACTCCACCCGGCCGTGCCTCTGGTAAGATGAGGCTGTGACATTCAAGTGAGAAAGAATGAGTAGAAGTCACAAAGAGTGGGTGGGTGCTTTGTGATCTCCACTCAGCCGTGCCTCCGGTAAGATGAGGTTGTGACATACAACAGAAAGTTAATAGAAAAGGGAGCTATGTGAAAGAGAAACAGAAAAAGAAAATAAATGAGAGGAGAAGAGTGTAAGGAAAGAATTAAGAGAAAGAGTTTCGGGGATAGACGAGTAGAGGATTTACTTACTAAGCATTATTTTGTGCTCACCCCTTTGTTTATCTTTGTGTTTGCAGGATCTAGGTGCGGTCGGATGGGCATTGGCAAGCAAGGAGCAATAGCTACACTGTCCACTGTTTTTGATAACTTTTACAAATGATACCTTACTTTGTATAAAGAATGATTATATGTATTAAAAGAAAATTTCGGGCCCATTTACTTTTGCTAATATAAATGCATTTTACTTTATGTATTTCTATGAGTAACCTAGTATGAAGCAGTTATTACATTGGTGTTGAATGATGATTATAACTTATCCATGATAAGTTGTGTTGGTGTATTTGATGTTTGATGAATGTTTGGATAAAGTTTGGAAGAATTGGAGTGTATATTTTGGACAGGTTTGGCGTTAAATATGGAGGGTTTTATTCCCAATTTTTGATGGCCTAGAAAAGAGATAGAAGTGTAGCCAAATTAGAGTTGCTTTGTGCACATAAGTTGTTTGATGAAATGTCAAAGAGAAGTGTTTGTATGAGTATGATTATGTGTTATATTGAGATGAGTTTGTAGATGGTAGAGAATGACATGTTTGCATTCCATATTGCATTATTGCATCTAAACATGTGAATTTAGGAAGAAATATAAGCATGAAGCTATTAGGAATAAAAAGCAAGAAGGGTGTTTTCTGTAAAGTTTGTAAGTATACTTGGGGTGTGTTTTGTACAGGTTGTACGTAGTAAAAAACGTAGCGTTTTTGTACATTTCCAGTCTCTATATAAGAGGTTGTTACTGTTTGTTACTATTTTAGTTTTCAGTTGTAACAAAAACACGATTGTTAAGAAATTAAGTCACACTTTTCATTCCTCTCTTTAGCTACAGCTCACGCTTAGCCCTCTTTACAATTTTCTTCTGATTTTCGTTCACTTTCTCTCAAATTAGTTCAAGAATCTTCATGGTATCAGAGCCACTGACATACGTCTATGGCGAATCTGACTTCTGAGATCTTGGATTCTGGTTCGAAGCTTGTTAAAGAGCAGATTGACAGTGCGAGGGCAATGAGTTCAGTAGCCCACTCTTCACTTCCAACTCTTTCAGTCAAATTAGGGGAAAAGAACTACAGTTACTGGAGATCTCAGACTCTACTTGCACTTGCTGCTTACGAGCTCGATGGCTTTGTAACAGGTGTGAATTCATGTCCTCCTATGTTTATAGTTGAGAAAATGGTTGATTCTGAGCAAATGGTTAAGAAACCTAATCCAAAATATTTTGATTGGAAGAAAACTGATCAATTTTTAGTAAGCTGGTTAGTGTGATCTATTTTCGAATCCATGTTTAGACATGTAGCCAAGTGTATAAGTGCGTATGAGATTTGGAACACATTAGAGCTGTATTTTCAGTCATTCTCTAAGGCTAGGACTTTGCATTTACGAAATTTGTTGCAAAGTACCAAAAAGGAGTCCATGAGTGTTAATGAATACATCTTGAGGATGAAAGAAATAGGCGATGAGTTGGTAGCAAGTGGAGTTCAAATTGGAGAAGAAGAGTTGCTGTTATACATCCTGGATGGTTTAGGTCCAGAATATGATGCTATGGTAGCAAACCTTATTGCTAACAGTAGTAATACCACTATTCAGGAAGCACAACGATTGTTACATAAACATGAGATGCGCATTGAAAAACAGAACAGTGTAATGAACAGTTTTCATGAGCAAATGACCTCTGCTTTACTAGCTGTTAAGCAAGCCTCAGGTGATCCAAATTATGTGTCACCAGTTCAGAACTTTAATAGCAATTCACCGATTCAGAAACTTGGTCCTAGAGGAGGCATTTTTCAGAATCCTTTTAGTTCAACCTAATATGCCAAACACACACCATGAAGGGTATACTCAACAGCCTCCTAATCTGGCCATGTACACTGCTGTATCACCTCACCTTGCTACTGCCCAATATCTTCCTACTGGTGGTTTTCAGTTTAATAACAGTGGAATGAGAGGCAGAGGTCGTGGCAGAGGCTATTTTAGGCCTAGACTAGTCTGTCAAGTTTTTGGCAAATCTGGTCACTCAGCTCTGCAATGTTACCATCGGTTTGACTATGACTATCATGGTTTTCAATCTCACAACTCTTCTCCACTCCCACCAGCTAACTCAACCATATCTTCTCCTATTACCAATACCCAGCAATACTCTGGAAATGCCCATGACTCTGCCGCTCAAGTTCAAGCTCTTTATGCAGCAAATTTCCTACAACCAAAAAATGTCATCAGCTCCTATGATGGTTTTCATGATTTCTCAGCTACTGGAGGTTCTTCACGAAGTCCTACTACACTCGGATATCGTTCACAAGTACCTGAAGTTCAGTCCTTTCCTCAGTCTGGTTCTATGAATTCTACCAACAACTCAACAGTGCGGCAGATGTCTGTTGCACCTGTGCTGCCCAGTTCAACTTCACAAGCTATTGCCACGTCACAAACAGTTGCTGATAAATCCCGGTACATGGATTCTGGGGCATCAAACCATATGACTGCAGATGTCTCTAATCTGATGTTGAAGTCACCTTATCATGGAGGATCTCAAGTCCAGGTTGGCAACGGTCAAACTATTCCTATCACACACACAGGTATACTATTACTACCCTCTACTGAATCTAGTAGAATTTTACAGCTTCAGAACATTTTGTGTGTGCCTCATATTGCTAAAAATCTCTTGAGCATATCTCAAATCACTAAGGATAATCATGTGAGTGTGGAATTTCATGATGATTGTTGTTTAATAAAGGATGGGTAAACACACAAGGTCAGTGCTCAATTATAATTTTGCTGAAAGGATGGTCTCTACCAACTCACTTTGCCATCACTTGGCAGCTCCACTGCTGGTTCTACCGTTCAGCCTGGATACTCAGGTTCCTCAGCACTTACCTCACATGCAGTTACTTCATCTCTGTCTAATAAAGAGCAGTTTTCAGAATTTAGTCACAGTTCTGGTAGTGATTGTTCTACTGCTAATAAGTCTACAAATTTTGGATTTGATGAGTCATTGAATGTTGTTTCTCCTTGGCATGCAAGACTAGGTCATCCTAGTCAGAACATTCTTCATAATGTACTTGACATACTACATGTAAAGCATTCTGGTTCTAGAAATCAAAATTTTTTCTGTGAAGCCTGTCAATATGGAAAGCTACAGCAGTGTCAGTTTCCAGTTTCTACTTCTAGGGCTCTTACACCATTAGAAATAGTCTATTCTGACTTATGGGGGCTTGCTCCTATTCTATCCACAGAAGGTTATAGATACTACATTATTTTTGTAGATGATTTTAGTAGATACACTTGGATTTATCCCTTAAAGCTAAAATCAGAAGCATTTAGAGTGTCTCTTCAGTTTCACTGTTTTGTTGAGAAACAACTGGACACAAAAATGAAGTGTTTGCAAACAGATTGGGGAGGAGAATTCAGATCTTTTTCTAGTTATTTACAAAAACATGGTATTAAGTTTAGACATCCTTATCCATATCTTCAACAACAAAATGGGAAAGTGGAAAGAAAACATAGGGCTATTACTGAATTTGGACTGTCTTTACTTGCTCATGCTGCCATGCCCCTGAAATTTTGGTGGTCTGCGTTTAGCACAGCAGTATATCTTCTAAATAGGCTTCCTTCAGCTGCTATAGAATTTCTGTCACCCTATGAACATTATTCAAACAGTCACCAAAATATACAGATTTGAAGGTGTTTGGATGCTCCTGTTATCCATTTCTTCGACCCTACCAAAAACATAAGCTATCTTTCCATACTGAGAAGTGTGTGTTCTTAGGGTACAGTCTTGATCATAAAGGGTACAAATGTATGAATGTCTCTGGCCAAGTGTTATAGTGAAACAAGTGAAATTTTTGGAGACAGATTTTCCATTCAGAACAGGATTTCATTTTGCAGAATCTGCCCCTTCCACTTCTGAATCTTCTGGTTTCAATCTCATTTCTCAATCATGGCCTCTCCCACAACCATCCTCATTATCTAAGGACTCACCTTCAGATTCTGTTATATGTCAGAATGACTCTCTCAGACCCACAGATTCCATTACACCACCTGTTCAGGACTGCAGTTTTTCTTCTCCAAAAGAAGCTTTTCCTGATTCTGATTCTCATCATTTATCCTCTCCCATAGGTCTCTCTGAAGTACCAGCCACAGGCACACTCAATCTTGGAATTCACCTTGAAGTTGTACTTCCCATAGCATCCTTTACAGCCTCTGTTCAACCTTCTGTCAGCACTGAAAATGTCCATCCAATGATTACCAGGTCTAAAAGTTGTGGTCTCACTCATCCACCCCAAGCTCTTCTATCTACCAACACTATCTTACCTGAACCAAAATCCATTACAGAAGCCTTACAAACTCCTGAGTGGAAAGAAGCCATGGAGGCTGAATATCAAGCTTTGTTGAAAAATCAAACTTGGACTCTTGTACCCTATGAAGCTGGAATGAATGTTGTTGGTAGTAAGTGGGTTTTTAAAACTAAACTCCACTCGGATGGTTCACTGTCCAAATATAAGGCTAGGCTTGTGCCAAGGGGTTTCAACAAACCCCTGGCGTTGATTATTTTGAGACCTTCTCTCCTGTAGTTAAAGCAGCAACTATTCGGATTATTTTATCCCTGGCTGTTTATAATGAATGGGAAGTGCAGCAACTAGATGTCAACAATGCGTTTCTTAATGGAGAGTTGACTGAACAAGTGTTTATGACTCCACCAGAAGGCTTTACTAATTTCTCTCAGCCTAAACAGGTGTGCCAACTACATAAGGCCTTATATGGCCTTAAACAGGCTCCAAGAGCCTGGTTTGAGAAGTTAAAAACTGCTCTTCTTTGCTGGGGATTTCAGAACTCTATTTCTGATATTAGTCTGTTTTTTTATAAAAAGGATTCTCATATAGTTTACTTACTAGTCTATGTAGATGATATTTTGGTGACTGGTAACAATAAGAAACTGATTGATGAAGTGGTGACTGATTTGAACAAAAATTTTCCTTTAAAAACACTTGGTCCTGTGAACTATTTTCTTGGTTTTGAAGTCCATAGAAATAGCAAGGGACTGTTGTTGACACAAAGCAAATATGCTCAAGAATTATTAGTAAAGGCTGGTATGTATGAATCAAAGCCCTGCAATACACCTATGGCTACTGGAGTTCGATTGGGGAAGGAAGATAGTGCTGTTTTTTATCAGCCTTCATTGTTCAGAAGCATCATTGGGGGCCTGCAGTACCTAACTTTATCCAGACCTGATCTTTCCTTTGCTGTGAACAAGTTAAGTCAGTTTTTACAACAACCTACTGCTTAATCACTGGACAGCCTGCAAGAGAGTGCTTCGGTATATAAAAGGTACTCTAAATCATGGTCTTTTGTTTACTAAGAAGCAGCATTTTTTGGTGGAAGCATATGCTGATGCAGATTGGGCCAGTGATATGGATGATAGAAGGTCTACTAGTGGGTATGCTGTGTTCATTGGAGGTAATCTGGTCCAGTGGAGTTCAAAGAAGCAGAAAACAGTCTCTTTATCATCTACAGAAGCAGAATACAGGTCTTTAAGCACAGCATCTAGAGAACTTGTGTGGATTCGAAATTTATTTGAAGAGATAGGTATCTTGGTAAATGGTTGTCCAGTTATTTGGTGTGACAACATGAGTGCTGGAGCTTTGTCTTTGAATCCTGTTTTTCATGCTAGGACCAAGCACATCGAAATTGATGTGCATTATGTTAGAGATCTGGTGGCAAAGAAGCAAGTGAGTGTTCAATATGTGGCTTCTGAATATCAGGTGGCAGATATTTTAACTAAAGCTCTTCCCTGCAATCAGTTCACTTATTTGAAAGAAAAACTCACTGTGACTCCTGTGCTACCTGAGTAATACTGGTTTTGTTTCATTTCCTCTGTTACTGATGAGTATTGGTGCTTTTGAGTAATATTTGCTCAGTGTTTTGTCTTCAGTGTTTGCCTTTTTATATTCTGCTGCTGATGTGTGTTAATATTGCTGAATGTTCAGTGCTGGATGATTCGATTCTCTGATGTGGTGTTAAGTAATCTGGATGTTCCCCAGTTCCTTGGATGATCATATGTTTATTCTGTGGCTAATATGCTTTGGTGGTCTGGATAATCTGACTTGAGGTTATGTAGTATGTTGGAAGGATAAAGTGTTAAGTTTGTTTATGTACTTTTTTCTTAATTGCCTGTTAACAACTGCTGTCTAGATAGCGAATGTTGAGATTGAAATAGTGTTCATCTGGTGAGCAGAATGTTGAGATTTGTTGCTGAAATGTTGTCTGTTGCTGGGTGAGCAGAATGTTGAGATTTGTTGCTGCAAATGTTGTATGTTGCTAAATGAGCGAGAAAATGTTGAGAAAATTTAATTCTGAAATGTTGTGAGAATCTGATAAAATTGATATTGAAATGACTTATTGTTACATATTTTTGGTGTGTGTATGACTGAAGAAAGTTAGATGAGCAGGATGTTGAGATTTGTTGCTGAAATGTTGTCTGTTGCTAAATAGCAAATTGTTGAGATTTGATGCTGAAATGTTGACAGAATGCTGATAAAATTGATATTGAAATGACTATTGTTACATGTTTCTGGTGTGTGTATGACTGAAGAAAGTTTTCTTTGCTGGAGCATCCATTGACCGTGTGGTTTATGGGGGAATATTAAACACAAGAATGAGCAGCTATGTGACAAGTGTCTGGGACACTTTAGTTTAAGGGGGAATATTAGGAATAAAAAGCAAGAAGGGTGTTTTATGTAAAGTTTGTAAGTATACTTAGGGTGTGTTTTCTAAAGGTTGTAAGTAGTAAAAAACGTTTCGTTTTTGTACTTTTCCAGTCTCTATATAAGAGGTTGTTACTATTCGTTACTGTTTTAGAAAACAAGTGTACGATTGTCCCACACTTTTCATTCCTCTCTATAGCTACAGCTCACGCTTAGCCCTCTTTACAATTTTCTTTCGATTTTCGTTCACTTTCTCTCAAATTAGTTCAAGAATCTTCAGAAACCATCTACATGCATACATACTCATTAGAGCATGAAAAAGCACTAAAGAATGTTAAAGAGTAAATAGAAAGAAATGTGAATATTAAAGAAGTTCAAAACTGAATTTTATTTAAAGAAGTGTAAAAAGATAAAAAGAAGAAAAGGTTGTTGCAATGGGGAACCCGTGAGTGACAAGAAGAATTTTTCCCACATGCACGCCGCCTTTAGTGTGCGGCCTAAGAATAAGAAAGAAGAATTGGTACAGTCTGTAAGAGTGCATGTGGATGAGGGCTATACCCAAGAAAGAAAAATACACTCACACGGCCAAGGTTCCAAATCCATGCCTCAACCGAGTCCGATCGGCAAAAGAATAAGAAAGAAAAGAAAAGAATAAGAAAGAAAAGAAAAGAATGAGAAAGAAAAGAAAGACTAGAAAAGGAAGCAAAGAAAGAAATATAGAGAAAAGAAACAGAATAAGAATAAGAAAAATAGAAAAGAAAATGCATATTTTATACATTTGTGCATTTGCATTATATATATGCATAATACCATGCCCATTATCTGAGTAGTGGGAAATTAGAATAGAGAAAGAATAAAGAGAAAAACAGAGTAAGAGTAGAAAAAGAATAGAGAAGAATGGGAAGTGTGAAGTAAGGAAAGAAATTCAGAATTTAAGCAAGGGAGAGAGAAGGGTAGCATAGCTGGTTTACTTACTGAGCAATTAGTGCTCAGCTCGTTGTTTTCAATGTTTTTGCAGGAAACAGGTGAGATGCGGTCACTTGGAACATCACGGAGCGGAAGGGTTGCGCAAAACTGGCGAGCAACTATTTTGAGACTTTATTATATTATGTAAAGTTTTGTGTATAAAGAAAAATAAATATGGGCCCATAATTTTATACTTGTTTATATTTATATATTCTCTTATATATATTTAGAAAGTTTTATTTTTATTTTACGAGTATACTAGCTAGAAAGAGAGTCATTACACCATTCATAATGAATTTCAATATGAACACGATGGCGAAATCCCTGTCAAAGCTTCTGAACATGCTTAGGACTGCGGAGTAGGAGATGAAAAAGTCCAAGCCTGTTTTACTGATTGCTACCAATAAAGGAAAGGGTAGGGGCAACGGAAAGGCCAAGGCCTATCCCAAGCCCAAGTCCAAAGGATAGGATTCTTTTAAGCCTGAGGGTGGCATTGGAAAAGGTGGGAAGGTAGTCTGATTCTATTGTGGCAAGCCTGGCCACTGGAGGAAGCACTGCAAGGCTTTCCTCACAAAAATGAAGAAGTTAGACGCTTCGACTTCAGGTATGTACATGATTGAGATTAACTTCATGATTATTATTTTGTACCTTCAATTTCCAGAAATATTATTATTTTCTCCTTCAACATCTTGGGTCATTGACATAGGACGTGATACTCACATTTGTACTAATGTATAGAGAATAAGGCAGAGTAGATTGTTCGCCAAGGGAGAAATGGACCTACGAGTTGGAAATGGAGCACATGTGGCTAAATTAGTTGTAAGGACTTATTGTTTATCTTTGCCTACGGGCTTATTATTGGAACTTCATGATTATTATTTTGTACCTTCAATTTCCAGAAATATTATTTCAGTATCCCCTTTGGATAATATAGGATATCATTTTGAGATTTCTAATGGATTGTTGTCCTTTAGTTTGAATGGTATACTATTTGGAATTGCTAGGTTATATAACAAATTATATGTTGGTGATTTAAACAATAAGGATATTTTCAATGTTGAAACTAAGAAAGCTAAACATAGCGATCAAAACCAAACATACCACTAGCATTGTAGATTTGGCCATGTTAATCAGACCCGCATAGCAAAACTTTGAAGGGAAGGAGTTTTGGACCCTTTTGACTTCTAGTCATTTGAGGCATGCAAGTCATGCCTTTTAGGCAAGATGACCAAGTTGCCTTTCACGAGACAATGTGAAAAGGCTACTGAACTGGTAGGCATCATTCACAGTGATGTATGCGGTCCACTAACAGTTGAAGCCAGAGGTGGATATTCATACTTCATCACATTTACTGATGATTCAGTAGATATGGTTATGTCTACCTTATGAGACATAAATCTGAAGCCTTTGATAATTCAAAGAATTCAAGAATGAAGTATAGAATATGTTAGGAAACGATCAAGTTATGGCAACGAAAACAAAAACATAAACATCATGGATCATTCCTTAGAACCAAGATCAAGGCACAAATTTACAGTTTATACAACATATATTAGAATCTGCAAAAAAATCAGTTTAAAGTTAAGAAACCATACCCACGTTTGGAGGCTCCTCCAACTTTATCACCAAATGGGTTTCTCTATCGATCGAAGGGTAGAATCGAACCAGTGGTAGTCCACACGAAGATAATCCCAATAAACTAATGAGGGATTTGCTAGATCCTTTTTAGCCTTAAGAACCAAGAACAAAAATCAAGATGAAACTTTGATACAAACAATTGTAAAGTGGCGTGGAAGAGATGAAAGGGGTTGGGGTTTCTCTAAAAAATGATTGAAAATGAAATTCTACATTAATTTCACAAAGTGTTGCACTTATATAATGCACACTTTACCCTATTCCATCATGGAACAGGCTTGGGCACCAACCCAAACAACCCCTATGTCCAAACAGCCCCATTTAGATATTATTATTATTATTATTATTTCAATTAAATTCAATTAATATATATTTCATCTATTAACATTTAACAATAACAATAATTCATTTAAATATATGCGAACACATATTTAAATATAATTTCACTTATTTAATTTTATATTAACAAATTGAATAAAGGCTACGACCTCAGCAAATTTAATTGCACTGTGAAATTACCAAAATATCCTTTCACCTAAAATGATGAAAACGTCATTCTTATAAATAGGTTCTTAAATTATCTTCTATGTGTGTGACCCATAGGCTCCTCATCATATCGGTAGTGTGTGTGTGTAGTATCGCGATTAATACCAATTAATCGTCTCACTACACACATACCAAGATTGGCCCCTAGCAAGGCATCATGGCCACTCGATAGATTCGGATTCAGCAAAGCAGCTACCTGTCAACGATATGGTTATTGTACAATCTAATCCTTTCATCATTTGTTACCTCGACGAGACCGAGGCATAGAAATAGTGTTAACCTCTGTTACTTTTGATATTATATATTCAGTTATTGGACCAATGACCTAAATTATAAACTGGATCGAGCAACAACTCAATCCCACTGTGGCCACAGTTTTAGTGTCATTGCCATTTACTGAATTGGGTCGTGAGATAACTCATCCCGTAGCCGGGAGTGATAAATCCTTTGTCTATCCACCATAGTCATGATACACTCCTTGATGCAGCCAATCACTACCGTATTGACATCTCTGAATAGAACTGTGTTGGGCTAGTGTCAAACTACACCAATCAGTGCACAAGGCGCTCTGGTGATCTCAAGTCTAAGGATCACATGCATCACCATTCGTTAGAGGATTTGTTCCATAGACACTGGGGTTACCATCCATATGGAATCCTCTGGTGGGCAGTCCAAGTGAACTTGCCTACAGCAAGCACCCATGTGTTACACCAGGTTGTCACCAAACAACCTTGACAAGTGAGATCGATCCCCGCCTTTCGGACAGTCGTTCAACACTATGATAGCCTTACTGTATTATCTGTGCCCTTACTTCAGAATAGTACTAGGGCTACAGACGCTTCTAGAATGGCCACCATATGTGTGCATAGGGTTCTCACTATCAAGATTTGAAACACTTGATACCCTCGTCACGGTTCTACCATTCTAAGGACATATATCAATACATACAATGATGATTTACGCGATATAGAATAAAATACCTTTTATTGATCAATGAATATTATTACAAAGAGTCAATTCTACAATAATTGATTGGCTCTAGGGCATTTACTCTAACAGAATATGTTGGGAAAAAGTATTACAGCTCTTCAGTTGGATCGAGGAGGTGAATACTTGAGCTTAAGGTTTCCTGAATACCTAAAGGAGTGTGTGATAGTATAAGAACTCACCCCTACGTATACACCCCAACACAATGGAGTGTCTGGGAGGCGGAATAGGACCTTACTTGACATGGTTTGGTCCATGATGAGTTTTAGTGATCTACCTACATTATTATGGGGTTATGCCCTAGAGGTTGCGACTCACAAACTGAACCGTGTGCCGTCAAAGTCTGTAGATAAGACTCTATATGAACTATGGAGTGGGCGAAAGCCCAACTTGTCTTATCTAAGGATTTGGGCTTGTGAAGCTTATGTAAAGAAATTGACTTTGAATAAGCTGGGCCCAAAATCTAACAAATGTATATATGTGGGGTACCCTAAGGAGACCAAAGGATACTATTTCTACCACCCAGAAGAGTGCAAAATTTTTGTCGCTCGTATTGGTGTCTTCTCAAAGAAAGAATTTTTTCTAAGAAGTACTAATGGGAGAAAAGTATAACTCAATGAAGTTCTAGAACCATAAGATGTATTAGACGAAGGACGGGAGGATGTGCCACAGGAAGTGGTTGAACATTGTGTGGAGGTTACTCCACACTTTATAGATCAAAGTCAACCACCTCAAGTAGCACAGGAGCTATGTAGGTCTAGAAGAGTACACCATGAGCCCGAGAGATATGGTTTTCTCATGACTCAACATGGTGACGTATTGGTCTACCAAGACAGTGAACCTAAAACCTACGAAGCCATTATATCAGATCCATATTCTGTTAAATGGCTTGAAGCCATGAAATCTAAGATGGACTCCATGTACCAGAACCAAGTATGGTCTCTGGTGGATCCACCTAAAGGGGTAAAACCCATGGGGTGTAAATGGGTCTTCATGAAGAAGATTGACATGGTTGGCAAGGTGCATATCTATAAGGCACGATTGGTTGCCAAAGGTTTTAAACAAATTCATGGTATTGACTCTGAAGAAACCTTTTTGTCGGTTGCCATGATTAAGTCCATCCGGATTATGCTTGCGATTACTGCATATCATGAGTATGAGATTTGGCAAATGGATGTCAAAACATCTTTCCTGAACGGAAACCTTGAAGAGGTGGTGTATATGACACAATCCGATGGCTTCGTTCTTGATGGACAAGTTGATAAGATATACAAGTTGCAGAGGTCCATTTATGGACTCAAGCAAGCTTCAAGGAGCTGGAACATTCATTTTGATGAAGCCATAAAAGAATTTGATTTTATCAAGAAAAAAGATGAGCCTTGTGTTTACAAGAACATGAGTAGGAGCGCAGTGACATTCTTGGTGTTGTATATTGACAACATACTTCTGATCGGGTATGATATACTGAACTCGCAGTTGGTAAAGACTTGGTTAACCAAGTGCTTCTCCATGAAGGACTTAAGAGAAGCATCCCACATCCTTGGAATAAAGATCTATTGTGATATATTGCATAGGTTGCTTGGCCTAAGTCAGAATACATGCATAGACAAGGTACTGAAGAGATTCAATATGAAAGAATCCAAGAAAGGATTTCTTCTAATGTCACATGGTATCTATCTCTTCAAGGATAAGTGTCCTAAAACACACGATGAGAGAGATAGAATGAGGAGGATCCCATATGCGTCAGCAATTGGATCCATCATGTATGTCATGTTATGTACTCGGATTGATGTCTCATGTGCATTAAGCACTTGTAGTAGATATTAATCGGATCCAGGTGAGCATCACTGGATAGTTGTCAAGAACATCTGACATCATTCTAAGAAGTTGTTCACGCTTTTGGGAAATTAAGTGGATTTCGAATACCTTTTGGGTGTGGTGGAATGACCATGTAATGTCCTTGTACGATCATATAGCATAGTGGAATGACCATTCTAGATAACCTAGATCTAAGAAAAAATGACCGTTGTGTTAGGCATGACCGTTCGCGATTATGGAACGATCGTTCCTCTAGGTTTTGCAGACTTTATCAGAACTACATTAAATGATACTGCAAAGGCTAATCATTTTAAGGTTATAAAAGCTCGACGTTTTTAAGGAAAAAGAGAGAAAATCATAATACATTCTGACATAATCCCTAGAGCTCAAGATCCAAATCAAATACTCTCACTTGTACTCATTTTGTAAACCTTTGAGAGTTCACTAGTTCTTATTGTGTGTATAAGCCTACATTGAAGAGGCAATCATTCACAAACAACTTTGATAATTCCTTAGTGGTGAAATCCTATAAAACTAGGTGCAATCTTGTAAAACTAAGTGTGTGAGGTGAAAATCCTTGTAAAAACTATTGTATTGGCGCAATCCGATTCTAGTGGAACTTCAAGGAGGTTGCCTTAAGGGTGTGGATGTAGGAGGCTTGTGGATATAGCTCCGAACCACTATAAATCCTTGAGCTTTTTTCTCTCTCTCTCTCAATTCTTTATCATTCCTTGCATAGTTGTTGGTTGAACATCATTTATTTCACTTGTTCATGCATTCATTGTTCATATTTATTGCCTACAAGTTGATTGCATTTATTGTTCTCTATCGAGTTCATTTATTGCTCATTAGCATTAATATTAACTCTATCATACTTTGGTTGTTGAGTTTAGTCATTGAACATTGTTTAGTCAAAGCATCACTCTCTTGTACTCATTTGTAAACCTTTGAGAGTATAATTCTTATTGTGTGTTCAAGCCTAAGTTAAGAGGTAATATTTCTCACACTTTTTATCAAACACTTTGTGGGTGAAATCCTATCAAACTATTGTAAAGGCAAAATCCTGTGGAAACTAGTGTAAAGACGAAATCTGATTCTAATGGAACTTCAAGGAGGTTGCCTTGAAGAAGTGAATGTAAGAGGCTTGTGGATAGAGCTGCAAACCACTATAAATCTTTGAGCTTTTCTTCTCTCTCAACTCATTTATTACTCATACCATACTTACGTGAAGCATCATCATCATACTCGTATTTATTGCTCACATTCAAAACTCTCTCATTTATTGCTTATTATAGGCTACCCATATTGTTTGAATCACTCTCATTCATTGCTTATCATTTGCCCATACTTATTGTTTAACATCATACATATTTATTGTAGATCTTTGTTGGTTTGGTTTGTCCGCAACTTGTTTGGATTGGTGAAAGTTTTTCATTCCGCAAATTTTTTTTAAGTATCCTATTCCCCCACCGCTCTCGGATTGTTTTGCCATATAGGGTTTTACAGGATCAACATAGGATTCATCATTCCCGGGTACAAGAGATAACTACATAGTTTGGTTATATTGGCAACGAAAATATAAATATGTGGCCACAGTGGGATTGAGTTGTTGTTTAATCCAAATTATTATTTCAATTGTTGGTCTAGTAACCAAATACCAAGATATCAGTGATATCTAAGGTTGACACTATTTCTGTACCTTAGCCTTGATGAGATAACAAATTATGAATAGATTCGATTACATGATAACCATACCATTGACAAGTATCAGTACTTCGTTGATCCCTGTATGTTGGGTAACCATGATGCTTGGCTAGAAGCCAATCTTGGTATGTGTGTAGTGAGATGATTAATTGGTGGTTAATCGCAATATTACTCACTGCCAACATATTAGGGAGCCTATGGGTCACACAAATAGAAGGTAGTTTAAGGATTTTAGTTTAAGGGGCAATTTCGTCTATTTAGATGAAAGGGTAATTTGGTAATTTTGTTGTGCAATTAAATTTGTTGAGGTTGTTGCCTGTGTCCAATTTCATATTGGAATTTAAATGGCAAAATAATGTATTTTAATTTTAGAGTATTTTGGTAATTTGCTATTCAATTAAATTTGCTGAGGTTGTTGCCTATGCCCAATTTTATATTGGAATTTAATTAAGAAAATTATATATATATATATATATATATATATATATATATATATATATATATATTGATAGTTTTAATTAAATAAAATACCTAATGCTATTCCATTAGGCTTAATCTTATTCAAATGTGGAATAGGATTAGGGTTTTGCTATGAAAAGAAAACTTTAGAAAATATTAAGTGAGCTTTTGCTTTAGCCTTTTTTTTACAAAGAAAATTGAGAGAGAGAGAGTTCTCAATTTGTTCAGCCCTTTTGGTCCTCAATACAATTAATTCAAACTAGCATATTGAATTAATTGTGCATAACCCTACCTTCGTGTGGATATCATAAGTGCAGTCCTATTCTTGGATTGGCTTGTGAAGAGATTAGAGATATTGGAGGAGCCTTCAATGTTGGTAAGGCTATTTATCCTTGAATGGAATTTCAGTTTTATAATATGTAAACAATATAATCAGTACCGGATTCATAGGAAAAAGGACCTGAATTTTTGTTTTAAATCTGTTTCTACCCTACGTTTTCTATATCAATTCCTTACGGATATGTTATATTGATATGTTTGGTTGTAAGGAATAAATTGGAGGATATGTTATATAGATTACTAAATTGCACTTGTTTTTTAATATTATTATTAATTAAACTATTCTTAACCCCTTACATTTGAGATTTTGCTGAAGCACCCCAGCCACAATAAAAGATTAAATTTTAACAAAATCACCCCCACCTAACCAACAGGCTGGATATGGCCAACCGTACTGATATGGTCGTTTTCGACCAGATCGATGCATGGTCGATCAGATCTGGCCAGCCATGCTCCATTCTAGCTGTTTTGGCCAAGGTCACTAGCGTCAGGCAATGGTGGTTGGCGATTAGCCGTCACCGATAGTGGCTAGATCTGGCCATCATCCATGGGTAATTCGGTGGAAGTGCAAGGGTAATAATGTCCTTAAAATATTCTGTATAAGGATAAAATAGTCCATGAATGTACTTTTAAATTGTTTTCGAAACAAGGGCATTATTGTCCAAATATTTTAATAGTTAGGGGTAAAATTGTAAAAAAAATTAAGATTGCCAAGTAATCTTAGAATACCTAAGAAAATGGTGGTATAAGATTACCACCTAAATAACCAATAGTAATTATTATTAGTTATGTAGGATTACCGAAATCTTATATTACTTCCCAACCAAACATGGTAATGTAAGTAATATAAAATGATATTGCTGAAGTAATGTGAAATGCTCCCCAACCAAACGCACCCTAAAAGTAATTTGAGACAGACTTGAAGCATATGTTCTCCTATTTTGTTTTGTTTTGCTTAATCTTTCCATTTTGAAACAAAGTCTTCAACTTCTTAAGCAATCCCTTTAGTTTTCCAACAATTTAATTACACACCAAATTTTCGCAACACTTCTAAGTAAGAATAATATGATGGCATGCATATATATTAAAAATATAGCATATTTATATCATTGGCCATTCTTTTATGCCAATGCTCATATTGGAAGAAAAGGATATTCTCTTTCTATGAAATCCATAATTTAAGGTGAAATTGATGTTTTTTAAGTTGAGTTAAGATTTTCTAATATTATGGGTTTTTTGGTTTATTTTTTTAATTTTAATGATAATATGAAGATAATTATTATAGGTTTGTGTAAATTTTACTAAAATGTAGGTCAACTTGTTAACTTAAAGGGTGTATTTGGAAGCCCCATTATGCAAATTCTGGAATGAGTTTATCAAAGATTGCGCCAGAAATCCTTGGCCTACGGTTTTAACATAAGCTCAAATCCAGCCCACAATAAGACGTTATTTAATATTTATATTTAGAGTAGTTATTCTCTAAGTTGTCAACTTTTAAAACATTTTTTTTTTTTAAATTAACATAAATACCTTACTTGATTCAACTTATTGTAATTTCTTAGTTATATTATCAATTTTGATTTTAGCAATATCGTGATCATGATGATTACTTTTGTTGTTTAGAAAAAATCGTCAAAATAAAACCCATATTACTTACAAAAAATTGAACTCACCAAAAGAGGACCAAATAATAATTATGTTTGCTTTGAGTCTTAAAGGATAAATTATGTGCTCAATAAAAATGCTAGACATTTAGGTCACACGTTTATTTTTTTTTATATAGGATTCCATAAATGTGTAGCATAAGTGGGTTTAATTTATTAAAATGTAAATCAAATTCGAACAAATCAAATAATAATAAAGCTCAAGATCTTATTGTTCTTACTTTGCTGATCTGTGTGCTAGCTTGTATAAGATTATTTTAACAATAGAAATATCTAGTTTTCTTTACATTGATTTTCATAAAAAAAATAAAATTTAATAAAAAAATCAAAAGACTTTCCCTTAACTTAATTTTTGTCGGTTGGATATAATATGATTAATTGAATATAAATTTTATTGATTGTATCTATTCAGAAAGTTCACAAAATCTAAAGGGAGTTTTTGATGAATTTTATAGGGACTTTCTGAATCTCCAATATATATATTCAATAAAATTTCTATTCAATTAATAATATTATATCCAACCAACAAAAGGGAAAGTCTTTTGTTTTTTTATTTTATTTTATTTTTTATGAAAAGCAATGTAAAGAAAACTAGATATTTCGATTGTTAAAATAATCTTATATAAGCTAGCACAAAGATCAGCAAAGTGAGAAAAATAAGATCTTGAGCTTTATTATTATTTGACTTGTTCGAATTTTATTTACATTTTAATAAATTAAACCTATTTATGCTACATATTTATGGAATCCTATATATATATTAAAAAAAATGAACATGTGACCTAAATGTAACATTTTTATCGAGCACATAATTTATAATCATCTCAAATATGTCTTGTAGATTTGTTTCTTAGTATACATCGATACCACACTCTATTATAAGAAACCTCATAAATTAAAATACATCAAATTATTTGCTTTTAACACCCATTTTGATATATATAAGTATTTATTATATATTAATATAGTAATTTATTAAATCATATGAACCAAAAGTGAATTTCCAATATTCTGGGGATCCTTTCCCCGAACCTATATGAGTTTTAGTGGGTCTTACTGTAGCTGGTTTATCTAGAAATACATGTACCTATATTTTTCTTCCACGGCGTACCTTTCATGTCAAGCTCAAATTCAAACTCTAATGCGAGCACAAATTCGAGCTCTTTTTCAAGCTCGAAGACGGCTCGAATAACAAATGAATTGAACTTGAACTGATCTCAAACTTCAGTCAATTCCCTGAGCTTGAATTTGAACAGGGTTTTCCTAGGTTTGACAAATTCGAACTCAAACTCTAACTCCTTAGTAATTTCACAAATTGAACTCGAACATGATGGTGTTCAGCTCGGCTCGGTTCGTATGCAGGCTTACACCCATGGTGGTGGTTGTTGGTTATGTCAAGACACTTCGTGAGCTTCGATAATCTTCAGTGAAGAGATTAAGCGGAGGTTTCACATCCTTGGTGGAACCAATGCCCAGAAGGTTCGTATGCTGTTTGCGATGATTGACATTGAGGCAGTCATTGCTGAAGCAGACATCGAGACTTGCAATGTAGGAGATTAAGCTCAAGTTCATTGATACATCCTCCAAGTTTGGCCATGGTTGGTTCCTGAGTACACAGGAGAAGGCCAAATGCTATTTAATCAACGCTTGATCAACATAAACTTTGTTTTGAATATTTGGTACATTAAATTAAACATCATGTATTAGTAAGTTAATTTTGAGTTCTTTTGTTTTAGTCTTCTAATGACTGGATCTTGTTGAAGTGTAATACCTTTTTGAAGCTTGAAATACATTTTTCTCCAATGATAATTAATCATAAGACACACTTTTTCAATCCAAGTCTGTCTAAGCAGCAAATCCGAGGCGCAGAGCCCATGTTTAAAGGATACCATTTGGCGGGTACGTTTGTAGAGAGTTCTTATTTATGTCAATAAAAAATAAACCAAAGAAGATGTCAATCAGGTAATCCCATCTTTAAAGTCTAAAACTCACAAGGTTTTATATAGTGTCTTATTAACCAACTTGGGGTGAAACCTGGCAAAATGGTAAGGTCCCGGGTTGACCGGATTAACTGGTGATGTCAACATGATGATGTCAGCATTAAAAAATTTCAGATTTCTTTTAAAAAAATTCATTAACAAAGCAACAAACATCAATACAATCCCTGGATCAAACTGTTGGAAAAATGGCTCATTTAGCAAATCACATGGGGGTAGAAGTGATAATGGAAAAAGGTTTAGGGACTTATATGTGATAGGCCAAAATGTTAGTTTGTCCTACATTGCTTGGGAATGAAAAGTGGGAAACTTTTGGGGCCTATATATAAGGACCTAAATCATTGTTATTTGTATCCCAAGATGTAATTCCATTATACTTCTTTTTTTTAGGGTTCTTTCTTTAAGGACCCTTTAGTTTGCAAGTTTTATTGTATCTCCCCTTTGTTTTGGGTATTTGTTGTATTGCCCAAAAGTTTGTAATATTGTTTGGAGATAGTGGAGTTTTCTTTTGCAGCGCCCGAGGACGTAGGTTTGTAACACCCAACATTGAGGTACATGATTTAAATTATGTTGTATAGCCCTTAGTTAAATTTTGTTAGAATTATTTTAAGAGAATATGAAGAAAATGCCTTAAATTTGCATTAAGGGTAAAATAGTCTTTTCACTCAAAACTAATTGATTTTGTGGGGAGTGAAAAGAGATAGAAAATCATAGAGAATTCAATAAAAGTGAAGGCATTTTGGTAATTGACTAAGGGACAAAGATGGAATTGCTTTCTAAGGGACAAAGATGGAATTTCTAGGAAAGAGTAAGGGCAAAATGGGAAAGTGAGTTTATAAAGTAAAATGTTAAGGGTTTGAAACCCTTATTTCGTTCATACCACCCCCACACTCCTCCTTTTTTTGTCAAATTTTCATTCACTTTTCCAAGGAATTTGAGGGCTTTTGAGTAGATTTTCATAGGGTTTTGATTGAAGGCATCAAAAGGTAAGGATTCATACTCTTTATCTATGATTTATTTGTGTAAAGGTTGAGTTCTTATGAAGTTTATGCTTAGGGTTAAGAGAAGATTGGAATCCAACAAGAGTAGAGAGTTTAGGAGAGACTACTCAAGCACAAGGTAAGTAAATTCCACTCAAAATCCAACTCAAGCTAAAATTTAAGAATTCAAGTGAGTAGAGATTTATTTTAAATATACATATGTTGTGATTATTGAGAAATTGAGATGAGATGTATGATGTATTATGCTTATTGTTGGATATATTTGAATATGAGAAGTATATGTGATGATTTGATGATGGGTTGAAATTGGAAGAATTGGAGAAATTTTTTTGGGAGTGTGTTTGCCATGTAGGTATGTGATGCTACAAGAGAGTTTTTCTCTCATTTTGGATGGTTTGAGAAATAAATAGAATGATAATTGAATTAGGGTTTGTTTGTGCACAACTAATGTTTGATGAAATGCCTAAGTGAAAACATGTTACCAAACTGCCCTGTCACAGCCGTGAATTTCTAAGTGATTTTTGGGCATCTTACGTATTGAACTGGGTTTAGACTAAAACATCAAAGTTGTAGCCCTGTCTCTAAGCTTTAAAACAAGACCAAAATCGTATCAATCCGATATGTATAACTCAAGTTATGTCTTCTTGAGTGTGCCCTGTGCAGAATGACTATCTTGATGCAATATTGCATTTGTGCATTTCATAAGTGCATTAAGTAAGAAACTTTAAGCATGAACCATCCTTATGCATTAATTGTGCATTAAGAAGTAGTTTGAGAAAGAGTAGAGAACTTTGTGAATGAGCTACTCTAAAAGTAAAGAGAATGAGAAAAATCTAAGAATGGGTTGGTGCTTTGTGAACTCCACCCGGAAGTCACGAAGAGTGGGTTGGTGCTTTGTGAACTCCACCAGGTCGTGCCTCCGGTAAGATGAGGCCGTGACATTCAAGTGAGAAAGAATGAGAGAATATGAGAAAGAAGAGAGGAACAGAATGAGTAGAAGTCACAAAGAGTGGGTGGGTGCTTTGTGATCTCCATCTAGCCGTGCCTCCGTAAGATGAGGTCATGACATACAACGTAAAGTTAATAGAAAAGAGAGCTATGTGAAAGAGAAACAGAAAAAGAAAATAAATGAGAGGAGAAGAGTGTAAGGAAAGAATTAAGAGAAAGAGTTACGGGGATAGACGAGTAGAGGATTTACTTACTGAACATTATTTTGTGCTCACCCCGTTGTTTATCTTTGTGTTTGCAGGATCTAGGTGAGGACGCGGTCGGATGAGCGTTGGCAAGCGAGGAGCAATAGCTACACTGTCCACTGTTTTTGATAACTTTTACAAATGATACTTACTTTGTATAAAGAATGATTATATGTATTAAAAGAAAATTTCGGGCCCATTTACTTTTGCTAATATAAATGCATTTTACTTTATGTATTTCTATGAGTAACCTAGTATGAAGTAGTTATTACATTTTTGGTTCTAGAGATATTACCAATGCCAGAGTGTTTACAGTGGAACAGGGTGAAGCAGAGGCCAGTCCATCAACCGTTACTGGTCAGTTATTATTTCATGTTGTTCCTTTATATGCCTTAATTGATTCAGGAGCCACTCATTCTTTTGTATCTTATGGGATGATAGAAAGATGAGGTTTGAAACCTACTAGAGTAAGCCAACCCATTAAGATAGAGTTACCTGATGGGGTTAGTGTTGTGACCCATGAGATGCTGTTAGGAGAGTCCGTGGTGATCCATGGTCGGGAGTTAGCAGTTAATTTAATAGTGTTTGACATGCCCAACTTTGATGTGATTTTGGGTATGGATTTCCTAGGGAGGTATGGAGTAGAAATTGACTATCGGAAGAAGAAAGTGAGATTTAATCTTGATAATGGAGATAAGTTTAGTTTCTGAGAGGGCCATCAATTGAGTATGTTGATTAGTAGTATGAAGGCTAGAAAGATGTTAAGAAAAGGGTGTTCAAGGTATATAGCTCATGTGGTGCAAAGTAGAGATGTCCCACAACCAGAATTGCAGAGTGTGCCAGTAGTCCGAGAATTTTCGGATGTATTTTTGGAAGATTTACCGGGTTTGCCTCCAGAAAGAGAAGTTGAGTTTAGTATTGAGTTGGCACCAGGGACAACGCCAATTTCTAAAGCCCCTTACCGAATGGCCCCAGCCGAGCTTCAGGAATTGAAAAAGCAACTTCAAGAACTCCTAGATAAAGGTTTTATCCGACCAAGTCATTCTCCCTGGGGAGCTCCAATCTTGCTTGTAAAGAAGAAAGACGAGTCATTACGGATGTGTATTGATTATAGAGAATTGAATAAAGTGACTGTGAAGAATAAGTACCCGCTACCTCGTATTGATGATTTGTTTGATCAGTTGAAAGGCGCCGCAGTGTTCTCTAAAATTGATTTGAGGTCAGGGTACCATCAGGTAAGAGTGGTCGAGCAAGATGTAGCTAAGACTGCCTTCCGAACAAGATATGGGCATTATGAATTTGTGGTGATGCCTTTTGGGTTAACTAATGCCCCAACAGTTTTTATGGACTTAATGAACAGGGTGTTCCATGATTTTCTAGATCGGTTTATAGTGGTATTTATTGATGACATCCTGATTTATTCGAAGTCAAGAGAAGAGCATGAGGAACACTTTAGATTTGTGCTACAACGGCTGAGAGAAAAGAAGTTGTATGCCAAGTTTTCTAAATGTGAGTTCTGGCTTGATCAGGTGATATTTCTGGGCCATACTGTTTCTAGCGAGGGGATTTCAGTGGATCCTAGTAAAGTACAGGCAATCCTAGAATGGCAAAGGCCGAAGACCATAAAAGAAGTGAGGAGTTTTTTGGGACTAGCAGGTTACTATCGCCGGTTCGTGGCAGGGTTTGCCCAGTTAGCTAAGCCATTGATAGCTCTTACTAAACAGAGAGTTCCTTTTATATGGTCAGTTGCCTGTGAGGAGAGTTTTCAAGAGTTGAAGAAAAGATTAACGACAGCTCCAGTGTTAGTGTTACCACAAGAGGGTGTAGATTATGACATTTATACAGATGCCTCTCTGCAGGGACTTGGTGCCGTATTGATGCAGTTAGGTAGGGTTATAGCTTATGCTTCTCGTCAACTAAAAGAGTACGAGACAAGATACCCTACACATGATTTAGAGTTGGCAGCAGTAGTCTTTGCCTTGAAGATTTGGAGGCATTATCTTTATGGTGCCAAAAGTAATATCTACACCGACCATAAGAGTTTAAAGTATTTTTTTACTCAGAAGGAGTTGAATATGAGACAAAGAAGATGGTTAGGTGGTTAAAGATTGTGAGATTAAATATCATAGGGAAAGCTAATATAGTAGCCGATGCTCTGAGCAGGAAAGCTTATTTGTCCCGACTCACAAGACAGAAAGAATTAATAGAAGAGTTGTGTAAAGAGCAGATTGAGGTCATACCAGGACGGATTGCCAGGTTAGAGGTTCAGTCTACCTTACTGGAAGAAATTAAAGAAAAGCAGCTAAATGATGAGTGGTGTCAGAAAACAGTTCAGCTAGTGCATGAGGGCAAGATACCAGAGTTTTGATTGTGGGATGATGTTCTCTGTTTTAGGAGTCGGTTGTGTATTCCTCAGGATGATGATATGAGAAAGAGAATCCTTGCAGAAGCTCATGAGACACCTTACACTGCTCATCCTGGAGCAACCAAAATGTATCAAGATTTAAAGAAAGACTATTGGTGGCCAGGGATGAAGAAAGATATTGCAAAGTTTGTAGCTAAATGTCTGACTTGTCAGCAAGTGAAAGCAGAACACCAAAGGCCATCAGGGTTGCTTCAGCCACTTAGTATTCCTGAATGGAAATGGGAGAGTATCTCGATGGATTTTATTATAGGTCTCCCTAGAGTGTAGAAAGGATATAATGCTATATGGGTGATAGTAGACAGATTGACTAAATCAGCCCATTTTCTTCCAGTAAAGGAAAGTACCACTTCGGATCAGTTGGCTCAGATGTATATTAAGGAGATAGTGAGACTTCATGGTGTACCCAAGACAATAGTATCAGACAGAGATTCCAAATTTGTCTCAGCTTTCTAGATGAGTTTGCAGAGGAACTTGGGTACCCGATTGGCCTTTAGTACTGCCTATCATCCTCAGACAAATGGCCAGACAGAAAGAACAAATCAAGTGCTTGAGGACATGTTGAGAGCATGCTGTATAGATTATAAAATATCCTGGCATGAGATGCTACCCTTGGTAGAGTTTGCTTATAATAACAACTACCAGTCTACAATTAAAATGGCTCCTTATGAGGTTTTGTATGGTAGACGGTGTAGATCTCCATTGCATTGGGATGAGATGGGCGAGAGAGATGAGTTGAATATAGCTCTTGGGCCAGAAATGACTCAGAAAATGATAGAAGATGTAAAGCGATCGTGAGAATGAAACAAGCCCAAGACAGGCAGAAAAGTTATGCTGATCTAAAGAGAAAAGAAGTTGAGTTTGAAGTGGGTGACAAAGTTTTTCTGAAAGTCTCCCCCTGCAAACGGGTGATGTGTTTTGGTAATAAAGGAAAGTTAGCACCGAGATTCATTGGTCCATTTGAGGTATTACAGAGAGTAGGAAAGGTGGCCTACAGATTAGCACTACCACCCAATATGGACAAAGTTCACAATGTATTTCATGTCTCGATGCTTCGAAAGTATGTAAGTGATCCCTCCCGTATTCTGAGCATAGAGGACGTAGACTTAGAAGAGAATCTTGTGTATGAGGAGCATCCAGTGCAGATTTTAGACAGAAAAATTAAAGAGCTCCGGAACAAGAGTATCCCTTTAGTGAAAGTCCTCTGGAGAAATCATAAAGTTGAAGAAGCTACATGGGAGACAGAGCAAGACATGCAAAACCGTTACCCAGAGTTGTTTGTCTGAATTTCGAGGACGAAATTCTTTTAAGGAGGGGAGAATTGTAACACCCAACATTAAGGTACATGATTTAAATTATGTTGTATAGCCCTTGGTTAAATTTTGTTAGAATTATTTTAAGAGAATATGAAGAAAATGCCTTAAATTTGCATTAAGGGTAAAATAGTCTTTTCACTCAAAACTAATTGATTTTGTGGGGAGTGAAAAGAGATAGAAAATCATAGAGAATTCAATAAAAGTGAAGGCATTTTGGTAATTGACTAAGGGACAAAGATGGAATTGCTTTCTAAGGGACAAAGATGGAATTTCTAGGAAAGAGTAAGGGCAAAATGGGAAAGTGAGTTTATAAAGTAAAATGTTAAGGGTTTGAAACCCTTATTTCGTTCATACCACCCCCACACTCCTCCTCCTTTTTTTGTCAAATTTTCATTCACTTTTCCAAGGAATTTGAGGGCTTTTGAGTAGATTTTCATAGGGTTTTGATTGAAGGCATCAAAAGGTAAGGATTCATACTCTTTATCTATGATTTATTTGTGTAAAGGTTGAGTTCTTATGAAGTTTATGCTTAGGGTTAAGAGAAGATTGGAATCCAACAAGAGTAGAGAGTTTAGGAGAGACTACTCAAGCACAAGGTAAGTAAATTCCACTCAAAATCCAACTCAAGCTAAAATTTAAGAATTCAAGTGAGTAGAGATTTATTTTAAATATACATATGTTGTGATTATTAAGAAATTGAGATGAGATGTATGATGTATTATGCTTATTGTTGGATATATTTGAATATGAGAAGTATATGTGATGATTTGATGATGGGTTGAAATTGGAAGAATTGGAGAAATTTTTTTGGGAGCGTGTTTGCCATGTAGGTATGTGATGCTACAAGAGAGTTTTTCTCTCATTTTGGATGGTTTGAGAAATAAATAGAATGATAATTGAATTAGGGTTTGTTTGTGCACAACTAATGTTTGATGAAATGCCTAAGTGAAAACATGTTACCAAACTGCCCTGTCACAGCCGTGAATTTCTATGTGATTTTTGGGAATCTTACGTATTGAACTGGGTTTAGACTAAAACATCAAAGTTGTAGCCCTGTCTCTAAGCTTTAAAACAAGACCAAAATCGTATCAATCCGATATGTATAAATCAAGTTATGTCTTCTTGAGTGTGCCCTGTGCAGAATGACTATCTTGATGCAATATTGCATTTGTGCATTTCATAAGTGCATTAAGTAAGAAACTTTAAGCATGAACCATCCTTACGCATTAATTGTGCATTAAGAAGTAGTTTGAGAAAGATTAGAGAACTTTGTGAATGAGCTACTCTAAAAGTAAAGAGAATGAGAAAAATCTAAGAATGGGTTGGTGCTTTGTGAACTCCACCCGGAAGTCACGAAGAGTGGGTTGGTGCTTTCTGAACTCCACCCGGCCGTGCCTTCGGTAAGATGAGGCCGTGACATTCAAGTGAGAAAGAATGAGAAAATATGAGAAAGAAGAGAGGAACAGAATGAGTAGAAGTCACAAAGAGTGGGTGGGTGCTTTGTGATCTCCACTCAGCCGTGCCTCCGGTAAGATGAGGCTGTGACATACAACAGAAAGTTAATAGAAAAGAGAGCTATGTGAAAGAGAAACAGAAAAAGAAAATAAATGAGAGGAGAAGAGTGTAAGGAAAGAATTAAGAGAAAGAGTTACGGTGATAGACGAGTAGAGGATTTACTTACTGAGCATTATTTTGTGCTCACCCCGTTGTTTATCTTTGTGTTTGCAGGATCTAGGTGAGGACGCGGTCGGATGGGCGTTGGCAAGCGAGGAGCAATAGCTACACTGTCCACTGTTTTTGATAACTTTTACAAATGATACTTACTTTGTATAAAGAATGATTATATGTATTAAAAGAAAATTTCGGACCCATTTATTTTTGCTAATATAAATGCATTTTACTTTATGTATTTCTATGAGTAACCTAGTATGAAGTAGTTATTACAAGGTTTCAATACCGAACCTCCTTAATTCCTGGTATTCTTTATTTTTGCATTTAATTTTGGTTATTTATTTATGCTTTACTACTTGTTATTATTATATTCAATAGCTAGCGTTAGAGTTTATGTTTCCGTTGCATAACACAAACTTTACAACTGAGCACAAATCAGAATAATAAAATTCATAAAGAAAGTCACATAACAGACATTAATACAATCAAAAAATGTAGCCATATCCACAAACACCAAATGACCAGCAGCAACATCTTTATAACCCTTAGCCGAGACAGCAAAATCACGACACACAACTCCACCAGCTTTCAAACTCAAACCACTAGGCATCATAGAGAAAAGGCTACCTGCATCACTCACATAGCTAATGCTAGACCTTGCACAAAGACAACTAGTCCCACACAAGGGGTCGAAGCTAGTAAGACACAAACAACATTGAGCAGCAGCCCCCCACCAGCCACCAGATAGCCACAAGCCATCTCCATACACCACCCAACCCAAACAACAGCCTAAAGAGAGTGTGCAACAGGCCAACCAGGCCTATGCACAGGAAAACAATAGAAATTTCTAATAATAGAATTTTATTAAAGTTAAGCATGAAGATCTCTCTTTACACTTGGTGAAGCAATATGAAACAAATTGCAGTGAAGTAGATACAAAATCTTTGAGGAAGTTAAAAGAGAATGAGAGTTAAAGTTTAAGAAATTACAACATCCATTTTACAAAAAGAAATTACAACATCAGGATATAAATAGATCGAAAGAAAGATGAAATAAAGATGGGTACCTTGGACGGCGACTGAAGCTGCTGTTGAAGATGAAATGAAATTGCTGCTGAATTGAAATGAAGAAGTGAAGAGATGAAATGAAGAAATCGACAATGGAAGAGAGAAAATATGGGTTAAAGCTCGATAAACTGAAAAAATGGGGAAAAGAAATCCAATTTTATGAATTAAAAACTGGGGGTAAAAGTTAACCCGGTTTTGCCCCTAAATCGGTTGGATTGGTGGGTTGCTACAGTGACCCTGGTCCAATCGCGAGTCATATCGGGTGAATTGGTACCCCCGGTTTTTAAGTCGATTTAGTGGCTGGTTCTTGGTCGAATCGGTCGGGTCGGGCTGAGTTTTAAAACATTGGTTTTATACTCTTGAACTAATTTAATACTGTTTTTGTTTGTTTTATTTGTTAGGTTAATATACATACATTTATTAAGACACATACGCAATTAAAAAAACCAAAATATCAAAAATTAATGACATGAAAACATAAACAATCACAAAACTCTAGTCTTCTATGCAAGTAAGTGCTACATGTTGTATATATATTTAATACAATCAACTTCTCCTAAATTACTTTCTTCTTGAAAGACTCCATGTCTATCAAGGCATTAAAGTTTATTGCTAAAGGGTATTTATGTCATTTTACAAGAAAAATATCTGATTAAAATAAAATTCCCTAAAGATTTATTTGTTCTTGGTGAGTTGAAATTGTTTTTGAGATATTGATTTGATATTTGTGATTAAAGAGATGCTGAGGAGTTTGATTAATTTGGAATGTGTTGACTAAGGATTTGATAGAATTGAGATTTATTTATTGAAATGGCCTAATTAGGGCATTCATTTCATTGCATGCATGTCACATAACTCAATCTTAAAACTCACTTGGCCTTTGTAAAGTTATAAGTCGTAGTTAGTTTCTTTGGATCTGTTATGATTTTCCCGATAGAGCTTATGATAAAAAAAAAAAAAAAAAAAAAAATACACTTATCAGAGTAGATATAGTTTTGTGAAAATTGTTAGTTGTTTGATTAGATAAATGTAAAATAGTTTTCTAGTATTAATTTATCAAAAAGGGTTTTGATAAACAATGATATCTCAAGTCAAATTTATAAAATAGATTGGAAATATTTTTTAAATTTCAACAATTTAAATAAGCTAAAAAGGAGCTTTTCTCTTAAATTATAAAATAGGTTATTAAAATCTAACAACCAAAAATGTTTTTAAAGTGCTTATAACTTTAAATAAACTATTTTGGTCACATATTATAGTTATCATTATACTCTTTAAAACCTAAATATATTTTGATGGTTTGGCAGTGAGCAAGAATACATCTCCTCCTTAAAGTAGTGCAATGGTGCTTGAAGAAAATAAAGAATAAGAACCCATACTCAATTTCTTCTGTGATTTCTCTTATTGAACAAAGAAGAAAGAAATAAATAGGCTACAATGTGAACAATTTTGGAAAGGAATTTCTCTCAAAAGAAATCAGGAATATTTGGCCATTAGGAATCCAATCTTCTTGTAAAAGGAAGAAAAAAATAATTAAGAAAAAAAAAACTCTTAAAATAACAAGATACAATAGTTGATACATAGACTTTCTTAACAAGGAAACAAAACAACCAATCAAAAGAATCGACAATCGACTTGCATTTCAACATTCCCCTTCAAGCCGATGTGTAGATGTTGATCATACCAATTTATCGATAAAGTCTTCAAAGTTGACTCGAGCAAGAGCTTTTGTGAGAATATCTGCAGTTTGACCAGTTGTTGGAGTGTAGCTAACCTTGAAAATTCCTTCTTCAATCAATTCTTTTGATGAAATGTTGATGTGTCTCCACATGATTAGTCTGAACATGATGAACCAAATTCTTGACTATACTAATGGTGGCTTGATTGTCATAATATAGTTCCATAGGATGCTCCAAGGGAACCTTTAATTCTGACAATAATCTTTGTAACCAAATTCCTTCAAAAATTCCTTGTGCCATGGCTCAGAATTCTGCTTTTGCACTACTACAGGCTACAACCGATTGTTTCTTGGTTCTCCAAGTCACCAAGTTTCCCCATCATAGGAACAATATCCTAATGTTGATCTGCGATCTATCACTGATCCTGCCCAGTTGACTTACAAGGATTTTCTAAGACGACATACCTTGTTGACATTGAATCTTGATTCTAGGCCTGCAAGAATTTCCATATACACTTCTTCTTCCAAGTCACCATTGAGAAAGGCATTCTTTACATCAAGTTGGTGAAGTGATAAATCAAGATTTACCACCAATAATAATAGTGCACAAATGGTATTGAGCTTGGCAATAAGAGCAAGCGTTTCCTGATAGTTGATGTCATATGATTGAGTAAATCCTTTAGCGACCAACTGCAGTTTTCCACTTAGGACACTTGAAAGCTTCCTAAATGTTTGAGGAACATGTATCTCTATGATGCTAGTATTAAAGGCACTGAAAAATAGTGACAGTCTATCATATGAAATAAAATTCCCAATGGGATGTTGAGTGCATGATCTAACTCCTTTTCTCCAAGCTATGGGCATATTCCTAATATCATTTTCTAACTCGGAATTGATAACACCATCTAAGTCAGAAATATTGTTACCTAGAATTTTACTCGAATTCGGACTTGGCTCAACTTCATGGATTTGTTGATGAAGCGCTCATTCCTCCATTTTCTCTTGGATGTGCTCCTTATCTGCAAGTTAATAATAAACTCAGTGTATTCAACAAGTAGGAGTTGATTAGGAGGCTCTGGAGAAATGTGATTTTTTGTGGTGATGGGTGACTCAAATTCTCAAAACTGATTTTCCTTAGTTGAATTCTCCCCCTGAATATTAGTTTTGGTAGTAAGGCTGGTTTTTAAAAAAGGTGACGTCCATCGAATTATAAAATTTCTATGTGACTGTAGAGTAACACTTATACCCTTTTTGATTTGAGGAATACATAAGAAAGATGCACTTGAGCAACCTAGGATAGAGTTTACTTCTATGTTAGAAAGGATTTTAGGAGGGTCTGACAAGGTGTGTTGAATTTTAGAACCCTAGACAACATTATATTGATAAGGTAAGTTGCTGTAAGAACTTCTTCCCCCCATAAATATTTTGGAAAATTTGTTGTGAACATGATCGATCTAGCCACCTCTAGTAAATGTCTATTTTTTTCTTTCAACGATTCCATTTTGTTGTGAGGTATCTACACATGAACTTAAGTGAACTATTACTTCTTTCACTAGATAGGCTGAAGTTGAAATAATCCCTAGCATTATTAGACTTTAGGATTTGTATTTTTTATTGGAATTGGGTTTGAATCATATTTTTGAATATATGAACCGTTTCTGATTTTTCTTTCATGAGGAATACCTAGGTTAATCTAGTGAGATCATCTATGAATGAGACAAACCACCTTGCACCTATTACATTTTTTAATTTTTGACAGACCCCAAATATTGCTATGAATCATTGAGAATGGACTAGACGATTTGTAGGGTTGAATGGGAAAATGAGACCAAACATGTTTTGATAATTGATAGATTTCACACTCAAATGATCTTTTATTTTTGCTAAATAAGGATGGAAATAAATGCTTGAGATACATAAAATTTAGATGACCTAAGCGATGGTGCCACAACGTGATTTCACTATTGCTATTTAGACAAGAAACAGAAAAAGAATTACCACTAATTGCCTTTTGAGGTTGTTCTTGTGATAGTGGCGCTCCTTAAGGATTTAGAGTCTAGAGCATTCCTCAACATTGCCAATCGTCTTCCCCAAATCCAAATCCTGGTACTTCATAGTAAGTGTGGGAAAAATTAATAACACACCTCTTTTCCTTAGTGAGTTTACTAATTGACAATAGATTACATTCCAAGTTAGAAACAAGAAGAACATAGTTGAGAGTAAGGTCCTTTGATAGCGCAACTGAACATATACCGATAACCATTGATAGCAAACCATCTACTATTCGGACCTCTAAATTATTTGGACATGGGCTATATGTATCAAACATTGTTGCATCTCCCATCATGCGATTAGATGCTCCTGAGTCAACAATCCAAGGTTTTTTATGTTTCTTACCCATAGTAAAGGCACTCAAAAAGTTATCTTTGTGAGTCAAGGTTTCGTAACCAATGACATGGTTGGAAGATGAGCTGGTTTGTGACTGAGTTGATAGAATAGGAGACAATAATTTTCGAAGCATCTCCATTTGCTCTTTGTTAATTGGACTTGCTTTAGGGGGTGATGGCTCCTCGATAGAGTCATGATTTCCTCGGCCTTCTTTCTCCTTTATTGATCCAAAGTTAACGAGTAGGAAAAACTTGATGATAGAGATGAAAGAGAGGATTAAACCCATTCTGATACCATGAAGAAAATAAAGAATGAAAGTGTGAAAGAACACAAACTCAATTTCTTCTATGATTTCTCTTATTGAACAAAGAAGAAAGAAATAAATAGGCTACAATGGTGAGACAATTCAGAAAGGAATTTGTCTTAAAACAAAATAATAAAAAGAATTCAAGAACATTTGGCAATAAGGAATCCAATCTTACTTTAAAAGGAAGAAAAAAAAAATTAAGAAAAAAACTCCTAAAATAACAAGATACAATAGCTGATACATAGACTCCCTTAACAGGGAAACAAAACAACCAATCAAAAGAACTGGCTTGCATTTCAACAGTGCTTTTATATTTCTCATTCTAGCTATTGTATATGGTTTTCTGTTAGCCATGATCATTTTCATATTCTGCTTTGCGTTTACAACTACCAATACAAACAACTCTCAACTGTTGAGTGTTATTGGTTTCATAATAGGGTCTCTTTCTTCAGTTTCATTGTTGTCCATTATTGTCCCACGCTGGTTTGCTTTTGTTATTTTATGGGCTGGTGTGTCTGCTTTTGTTGTTTATCATCATGCTACCTTGATTAAGGAGATTTGTAATTTGGCTTCTCCAAAAGTTCAAAGATACTTGGCTCTACAAGAAGATCTCTAAGAAGGGAAGCAACTTGTGGAGAAGCCATATATGGCAATATTAGGAATACTCTAGTCCTTTGTATAGAAATGTAAATAATATAAGGATTATTAAACTAGGTGCTTTGGATTTATTTTACAATAATACTACTATTCCGAACTTATATTATATCAATCCAATGAGTGAATCTAACGACATTTAAGCAGGTCCTAACATAATTAATATCTCTTGCACTCATCTTCTATTTTGAATTGGGATATAATGGTAAAAAAAAATTATTTTCTGCTTTACTTTGAGTTTAAAGCTCTATATATGTGATGAGTGCTTGGAAGCACACCCATACTTTGTGATTTTAAGGGTATGGGAATTAGATTTAATTTGCTAATTTTACCTAATTTTGGTACTTCTTTTGTTTTCTAGAATCACAAGTATGTTTTATGAATTTTTAGGTATTTAGGTGCTGAAAAATAAGAATTTTGAGCATGCACGTTGAAGAGTAAAGAACTAGAATCATGTAGGAACAAACAGTTCGAGAATTGGAACTCAAACTAAGAAGTTATGAATATTTCAAGATTGTTCGCGGTAGAGGATTTTTGTGTCATGGTGTGAGTGAACATGTTGCACTAAAATGGGTGTAACTTTAGTTACACAACTCGGATTGACCTGATTATCATGGTGTTTTAAAGCTAAGAGATAGGTCTATAAATTTTATTTATTTTGTGACCCATTTTCAACCTTGAATATGGTTAAACATTAATTCTAAAGTTACATCAGTGCATAGAAGACAAGTAGACACGGGTTCTAGAACATGTCTCAGTGTTGCTACGATAACTTGAGCTAAAGACCTCAAATTTGGATGATTCTTGGACCATTGGAAATATGATTCAAATAGATACAATTAATATGTTTATGGATTCATCAGATTTAGAAGTTTTCATGCTAAAAAGTGGAAGTCTTTTGGTGCACAATTTTCCAACAGCAACTATTAAGGAGAAACGAACAGAAAATGAAAACTTCGCAAAGCTACCATAAATTCCTTAGCAAGAACTGGGATCGGTTACACATATTTTTGTAAAGCTTTGGAAGTCTAGTTTACCTAGAACTTATGATTTGTTATTCTAAGATTTCTAAAGGAAGATATTCCTATATTAGTACCCAAAGGTCAGCACATGAATCATAATTCTACAAAGACTCTACTTAAGATTAATCCGAATTTTATTCTCCTATTTTGTATAGGATTTTTCCCATTACTTCCCCATAACCCTAGCACTATAAAACGATGTCTTTAGGTATTTTTTGTGGAGACTTAAACTTTGAGAGGGGCAAGGAGAAGAAACTTCAACTTGGAAAGAATTGGAGCCAAGGAGAAGAGATCTACCTAGGGTTTCATCTTTTTCTCTTGTACATCATGTTTTCGAAGGGTTTGAGGTTTGATTTCCTTATAATCATGTGTAACTAAATACTTTTCCAGGGATCCAATGTAACTAACATGAAGGTTTTATGCTTTGATTAATTTTATTGTTCTATTGATTTAATATATTTCTAGTCTCATTCATTACACTTAATTCAATCTTGATGTTTTGTATGAAATAAGTATGGTAAACATCATATGCTAACTGTAAAATACAAAACAATTGATTATTTCATACAAGGTAAGGTAAACATCATATGCAAACCTTGAATAGCTCTTTTGAATGATTGGATTGTGTTGGGGCAAACATCAGGCTAGATACAATTTGGTTGATATTTTGAGTACTTCTTGTTCTTAATGGGTTCTTGATTGTTAGGCTTTACTAAACATTCTAGTGAGTATAATGGTTAAGAATACTCGGTTAAACCGAAATATCAAACGATAATATCATAATGATGGAAGACTGAACCCTAGGAATTGGATTGAGATAACAATAAATTAGTTATTAGCAGAGAATCAACTGTTATGGTGAAATCGGATACCTAGGTTTTTTTGCATTGGTTTTCAGTTAATTTTTAATTGTGTTATTTAATTCAGTTGGTTAAGAATTTATTTTGCTTCCTTAGTAATTAGTTTAATTTCTTTGTTTAGAATTTTGTTTATTTTATTTGTTTAATTAAGACATAGTATATTAGGATTAATTAAGTGCTTACAAATCTCGTGGGATCAACCTTTGCTTTTGCACACCATACTGTGATAGCGATTTGTGCACTTACGAGGAATAAAATTGTTCATCAATATACAACTACGTAAAAAAATAGTAATAAAAAAATAAAAATTTCAAAGCAACCATAATTCATAGGGTACGTTTGGATCAGTGGCATATAAGATAATGAGGGTAATCTTCGTTAATTTTGCAAGATTCCGATGTTTGGTTTGCAAGTAATAAAATATTATGAGAATCTTTTATTGCAAATAGTCTTTACTGTTGGTAATGTGGGGGGTAATTCGATACCCTCCCCCACCCTTACAATTAAAACATTACTGGGGTAATCTAATTTTTATACATATTTTGCCCTTAATTAAAAACCATTTCGGACACAATTGCCCTCAAATGTCTACCAAATAACAATTACCTAGCCCCCCTACATTTGAGAAATTAGCTAAAACACCTCAGCCACAAAAAGTTTAAAAGTTAACAAAATACCCTCAGTTACCCAAGACCATCGCCGGCCATTACTCACCACCGTCAGCCGCTGGCATTAGTCACCGCAATGGTGCACGACTAGTGGGATTTGGCCAGTTGTGCACTGGTAAGGCCTTTTTCCCGGAAATAACCAGATTTGGCCGTTTCTATGGCGCTTCATGGCTAAAGATATGGACGTGAAACGACCATAGATCTGGCCATGAAATGACCATGGATTTGTGATCCATGACCGAAAATGGCTTTGCTAGCGCATGGCCGACCATATATGGCAAGTCGTACGCCATTCCATTGGCCGATGGTGGCAGCTGGGGGTGATTTTGCTACAAATTAAAGTTTTATATGGTTGGGGTGTTTTAGCAAAATTTCAAATGTAAGGCGTTAAAAGAAATAATTCAAAAAATAATAATAAAAAAAATACTATATTAATATTTAAAAAGGAGGGCAATTTAGTAATTTATATAACATACCCACCCATTTATCCTCCCAACTAAACATATTATTCATCAATTTATTCAAATCAACCAAACACATTTTCTAAACATTTTCAGTAATCTTCAAGGTGATCTATCTTTCCGTTAATATAACATCCCCCTTTAATAAAACATTATATGATCCAAACGCTCCCATAGTGTTACAATTGAATTAGAACTCATATTACTATCAAATTATCTACTGTTTCTCTTCTACTGGAAGAATAAAGTGAATTTCCAATATTCTAAGGATCCTTTCCCCGAACCTATATGAGTTTTAGTGGGTCTTACTGTAACTGATTTATCTAGAAATACATGTACCTATATTATTCTTCCACGGCGTACCTTTCATGTCATTGGGCGTCGCCTTGCTTCAATTTGTCTAGATGTGATTGAACCGAGTCTTGACTGCTATTGGAAAATTAGTGAATGAGTTGTGGTTATGGGTGAAATGCAACTCAACAATTAAGATGAAACAGGATCAAAAACAATGAATCTCTTTATGATTTATGATAAATAGATCTATTTTATAAGTTTGTTATTATGAGTAAGAATTTTTATAGTATATATGTACAATTGTACATCATATATATGTACTTATTTCTCCTTAATGCACATAACATAGCTAAAGCTAATAAGTACTATTATTATAATTTGTTGTATTTATAAATTATAATGAATAAATATATAACGGACTAATGGAAATTTTCAAAAATTTCAAACAAATCAATGGTATTTTTCAGTATTATTTAAAATGAGGGCAAAATTTTTAAAATAAGTATTAAAGTTTTTGAAATAATCTTGAAGAGGCAATTAATAGATATAATTAATATACATAATCAATATATTTTATTGTTCACGAGCCTCAGAGCTCAAAAGCTCGTTTAGGCTCTCAATTTATAAACTGTTCACGAACTTTAGAGCTTGAAAGCTCGTTCAATGGCCCGCAAATTTTCACCTGTTCATGAGCCTAAGAGCTCGACAGCTCGTTCACTATTTGCGAATTTTCAACTGTTTGCGAACTTCTGAGCCAACTACTACCATGTTTGATATGGTTCGTACATTACTCAAAATATTTGAGTTCGAGTTCGATTCGACAAATTCCAAGCCAAATACAAACTTCAACCCAACTGAGATCAAACTATTCGCAAACAACTCAGTTCGGTTGTAGGCTTACATGGGTGATGTTTCTATAATAGTTACTGCTTCACATGCTTCCTTCTTGTGCAGCTCTTGAAGGAAAGATTAAGAGGGTTAAAAAATCCAGCAAGTTTATATGAAGCGGTGACTCTTTTCTAGTATGCTAGGTTTTGAACTTTCTGATTTTATTTCACCACTACTTTTAGAAAAGATAATAATAACACAAAGCTTATCACTATTTTCTAGCATAGTAGTGCTACTGTCGATAAAAAATTCATCCTTGTTGATACAAGCCACAAAATAAGAATTATCTCTGTTACTTATTCTGAACAACAGCATGTTACTTGTTTTGGAGACAGAATATCGATCCACTAAACCCATCAATCAAAAGCATATCAAGTAAAATTGAAACTCATTTGATCCTGGTTTCTCCACATCTCTGACAATATAGGCCATCCCAGCTTTGTAACCAAGGAATGCAGTCAATCTGCATGGTCTGATAGGATCATCTTTTGGGAAACCCTTCACTGTGTACGCACACAACAGAGAATCAAGAATCAGAAACTAATAACAAATATTCAAAAATGAACATTATTATAGAAACCATCCACAGACCTGACATATTACAAACAATGGTTAGTGTAACTATTTTAACAGAAAAGTTTGCTTTACAATTACATTACAACAGAATCATGATACCAGCAGAAAAACAATACAGCCAACTAACAGTCAAAAACCAAGGGAAAAATGATATACTAGATATCAATATATTTTTACTGACCGTAAATTTGTATTGAGGAGACCTATATCGCCATCAGACGGGCTTTCTTCTGCTTCAAACCCTTCTTTTTTTTTTTTTTCTTTTTTTATCTACAGAATGAAACAAATTGCAAGAATAACGATAAGGTGAGCATCAAATAGAAATGGTGTTATTTTGGCGGAGACAAATTACCTGGGTGTGGGCCAAAACACGAATCACAGTGCTGTACTTCATTTTTTCCAACTCAGCCTCGATATCTTTCTTCCCACCTGCACTTTCAAACTTCTTTGAATACTTGGTGAAGGCCTTTGATGAGACCATCAGATTTTTGGTGTACAATAGGAAGTCCAAGAGAGGTAAGTAGGGGAGATTATGGGGTTGTAACAAGAAGATTTGGCTGAGTGAGGTGCTAAGTGAGGTGTTAAAAATTAGTTATTTGATGGACAGATGGCAGTAATAAGTGGGATATGAGAATGAATTCTGTTTGATAGAAAAGAGAATAAATGGGAGGCAAAATGGGAAGAAGGGATACCTGGAAAATTGGAAGGGAAAACAGGGGAGGATGCTGACCCTCAAAATTCAGCCTAGTTCTTAATCTTTTTCTGTCTGTTTTGTTATTTTTCTTTCATGTTTGGATTGAGGTTGGCTAATTCCTTCTTGGTATAGCTTTTATTCTCTTCTTTTGTTTTATATATATATATATAAAGATAAGTTCTTTCGTTCTGGTGTTTCCCGTTGTTAGCCTTACATTCTGATTTTTTTATTACTTAAAGTGTTTGATCTCTACTTTGTCTGAATTGAATGAGGAGTGGGTTACAACAAATTGATATCAGAGCGAGGTGAACTAGGGAATGGTTAGTACGAGTATGGAGGCAAGAGTTGATAATGTGGAAAGGGAGAAAGCTAAGATTGGGGTGGACATGAGTACTATCAGAGATTACTTAACGGAATTACAAGGCTGGATGAGACGGAAAGAGGAAGAAGAAGTCAGAAGAGAAGAGAAGGGTAAATCGATTGAGGTGCCAAAAACTCCAGAGATCGGTAACAGTCAAAATCGGGGTGGTCTGAATGGATTGGAAAGCCAGGATGGTCAAACGGGGTTAGGAAATCGGAATCAATAGCAAGGAGAATCTAGTAACGCCAACAACACCATCAGGGGAGAATTCGGTGGCTGCCAACTAGAGTTACCGGTTTTTTTCGGCGACAATCCTTATGGGTGGTTATTTAGAATCGAACGCTATTTCATGGTCAACGGAATAGGAGAAACGGAGAAGTTGATAGTGGCAACAGTGTGCATGGAAGGCGACGCCGTCAACTAATATCAATGGATGGAGGTGAGAGCTTCGGTGGTGATATGGATGGCTTTCAAGTTGGCTCTTCTTCATTAATTTAATGGGTTCCAAGAGTGGAGCCCATATGAGACTCTAATAGGAATCCAATAGACAGGGACCATGGAAGACTACTAGCGGCGATTTGAGTAGTCACTGTGCCTCTAGTGGAAGAGAAGGAAGAGATTTTAATGGCTGCCTTCCTTAATGGGTTGAAGGCAGACACACAGGTCGAGATTAAATTGACCCAACTTAATTCCTTAATTCAGCTTTTGGACTTGGCCCAAAGAGTGGAAGAAAAAAATTGGGCTTTGGAGGACTTACGGGCTGGACTAAGAAGGTTTGGAAAAATGTTGGGGCCTGTTGGGTGTGGGCTTAGATCAATGGATGGTGGATTGCGCCTAGGGTTTAATTCAGTTGGGTTTGGGTCGGGTTGAAACACGGGTCACCAGAATTTGGGTCTAAGATAATCACCTTTAAATCCAAATTAGAATCCCATCAGATCTTCTTCCGTTAATGAGCAATAGCGATATTCCGACCAAACTTCGAGAAACTACTAATCTTGGGATGACCGTCAGTCCAACACTATTCCAACAGTAGGTTACCGGAGTAATAGTGCACCCATGTGTCAGCCTTCTGACTCTAACCCATTTTTCCGACAGAATTTTCCCTTCAAGCAGATGATAGTTGCCAAAATTCAGCAGAAGAAAGAACGAGGTATATGTTTCAAGTGTGATACCAAGTTCGCACTAGGGCATAGATGTGAAGAAAGGCAATTCCAAATTATTTTGGTTGATAAGGAGAATGATGAAGAAATGAGTGAAGAGAAAGAAAGCGAAGAGGAGGTACGACACCACAACAAAATTCCATCGAACTCTCCCTAAGTTTAGTAGTGAGTATCAACGGACCAAAAACATTGAAGTTGAAGGGGTAGATTAACGACAGAGAAGTGATTGTATTGATCGACATTAGAGCTTTGTATAATTTTATCCGCAAAGATATCATTGACAAGTCATCTCTTCCAATAACACAGACAAAACCATTTAGGGTTCGAGTGAGAGACAGATATAGGTTCGAAGTGAAAGTGAGTGTCAAGGGGTTTGTTTAGAGATTCAAGGAGTTACAATTGCTTAGAATTTTTTCCCTTTTGACATAGGGAGTGCAGATGTGATCTTGGGAATTGCCTGGCTTGAAACTTTAGGAAAGGCAACTACCGATTGGAAGAAACATGTCATGAAGTTTAAGTTGGGGATAGAAAAGGTGAAACTGGTGGGTGATACATCCTGTAGGTTGCTGGTGTGGTTTACGCAACAGAAAACAAAAATAAAATCCCCAACAACAACATTGAACCCAAGAACCTTATACTCGATTTACGTTATTTACATATGAAATAATATTGAATATAAAATTTTTAGATTTCATACTAGCGTTTGGAGGCTCCTTCAATCGATACGAATCGCTCCCACTCTAAGATTAGAGTGAACTCTCACTATCCACACGAAGACAGGATGGTGATCGACTTGCTGTCTCAAGTGCTAACAAGACAGACAAGCAAAAACGATGTAGAATTTTTCTTCAAGAAATTTATATTCTCCTCCAAGTGAAAAACATGAGAGAGAGTAAGCTGAATGGCTTGGATTTAATTGATGAGTTCTCATAATTTATTTTACTTTTAAGTTGCCTTTTATATGCAACAAATATTAAAACCCTAATCTAGTTATGAATAAATTTATTCCATGACTAAAATAGTAAATCCCCATTACCAAACAAGGTAATAATCCACATGACATTTTATTCAAATTCAAATGTGAATTTCATATTCATATATTATTTTTATTAATATCATCAAATACTAATATTGAATAATCTCACAAATTTTAATTTCAATATGAAATTAAATATAGGCAATAACATCAGCAAATTTAATTGTACTGTGAGATTACCAAGATGCTCTTTCATCTCAAAAGACGAAAATATCTTTTCCATCATAAATGATGAAAGTACCCTTTCTCACTAATTCATCCTCAATCTACCTTCTATGTGTGTGACCCGAAGACTCCTCATCATATCGGTAGTGAGTAGTCTCATGATTGACACCAATCAATCGTCTCACTATACACAAACCAAGATTGGCCTCTAACAAGCATCATGACCACCTAATAGATTCGGATTCAGCGAAACAACTTGCCCATCAATGATATGGTTACCGTGCAATTTGATCCTTTCATCGTATGTTATCTCATCGAGGCTGAGATACATAAATAGTATCAACCTCAGTTATCTTCAATATCTTTGTATTCAGTTACTAGACCAATGACCGAAATAATAAATTGGATTGAGCAATAACTCAATCCCACTGTGGCCACAGCTTTAATGTCATTGTCATTCATTGAATTGCACCATGAGATAACTTCTCCCATACCCATGAGTGATGAATCATTTGTCAATCCACCATAGTCTTGATACAATCCTCGATGTAGCCAATCACTACCATATTGATAGCTCTGAATAAAACTATGTTGGGCTAGTGTCAAACTATACCAATCAGTGCACAAGGCGCTCTGGTGATCTCAAGTCTAAGGATCACATGCACTACCATTCGTTAGAGGATTTATTCCATAGACATTGGGGTTACCATCCATATGGAATCCTCTAGTGGGTATGTCCAGTGAACTTGCCTACAACAAGCACCCATGTGTCGCACCAGATTGTCGGCACACAACTTTGACTAGTGAGATCAATCACTGTCTGTCGACAAGGTCGTTCAACATCATGATAACCTTACTGTATTATCTGTCCTTGGTCAGAATAATATTAGGGCTATAGACATTTCTAGAATGACCACCATATGTGATCATAGGGTTCTCACTATCAAGATTTGAAACACTTGATACCTTCATCACGGTTCCATCATCCTAAGGACATATATCAATACACACAATTATGATTTACATGATATAAAAGAAAATTGTCTTCTACTGATTAATAAATATTATTTCAGAGAGTCAATTCTACAATAATTGATTGGCTCTAGGCACCTACTCTAACACATCCTTGTACAAGACCTTGGTTTTTCTGAAGGCGATGATCAAGACCCTCTAAAATGAAGGTCAGGGGTGTTTTGTTGAATTTAGATAGCTTTTGGTATCTAATTATTTTTTAGGAAACCAAAGATAAGCGTATTAAATGTGACCACATTTGGAGCACAACCTTTTTCCTCCATATATGACAACAACTCATTTGCCATTTCTAGTTGTCCATTTTACATAACCCATTGATCAAAATGCTATATATTACAACGTTTCGCACTAGGTTTCCATCAAGACAAATTTATGAAATAGCTCCCAAGTAGTTTTGAATCTCCCTGTTTTACATAATCTATGAACAAGGGAATTCAAGCTTTCAAGACTAAATGCAAACATATTATTTACTAGAGTATAAAAGATTTCCACCGCTTCCAAAACACATCCATTCTTGCAAAGTCCTCCAAGGAAAATCCTATATGTCGAAGAATTAGGTACAACACCATTAAGTTGCATCTCATCAACTAATTTACCTGCATCTTTTACCTTGCCTTCAACAAAAAGGCCAATTAAAAAAGAGTTATATATAATCACATCAGACCTAATTCCTTCTGAAATCATCTCTAAATAAAAACTAAGAGCTTCATTGACTTCTTTTTTCTTACAATACCAAATGATTAAAGTATTGTAGGAAACAACATTAGGTCGATATCCATTTCTAATCTTATAATCAAACAACTCTCTTGCATCACCAATTATATCTGCCAAACAATAACTATTCATTAAAATGTTGTAATTACAAACGTAAGGATCCATACCTCTTTGAATCCTCAATTCCAACCACCTATTTGATTCGTCCAATTTCCCTTTCTTGCAAAGTTCATCTATGACCACATTACAAGTGACTGCATCAGGACTAATTCCTAAACTCTTCATTTCCAAATACAATTCTCTTGCCTTCTTAACTAATCCAACCTTATAAAGACCATCAATTATAGTATTATAAGTAACAACATTTGGCCTACGGATAACACCAAATTCTTCATTTTCCTTGGACATTTCTTCAAGCAACTTAATAACAACACTTATCTTCCCTATTTTACACATTCCATTCATTAAAACATTGCAAGTATAAATGTTATGATTCATACCTCTTTGAATCATCATTTCCAACAATGCACTTGCTTCATCCAATTTCCCTTTCTTACAAAGTTCATCTATAACCACATTAAAGGTTACCATAGAAGGCTGCACACCTTGATTCATCATTGATATAACTAAGCTTTTTCCCTCCTCCCAATCACCCAGACAATACAAACCATGAATCAAAGTGCTACAAGTGACTGCGTTTGGACTAATTCCCAAACCCTTCATTTCCAAAAATAATTGTCTAGCTTTCCCAATTAATCCATTCTTACAAAGACCATTGATTATAGTACTATAAGTAACAACATTTGGCCTACAAATAACACCATACTCTTTATTCCCATTAACCATCTCTTCATGCAACTTAATGGCAACACTTATATTCCCCGTTTCACACAATCCATCAATCAAAGTCCCATAAGTAATCCCATTAGGCCTACAACCAACAACAACCATTTTCCTAGATAATTCCATCGACTCCATAATCTTTCTCTCTATAGATAGACCTTTAATCAAACAATTAAAGGTCACAATCATTGTTTTAAAACCCGGACCGGAGGGCAAACCGTTTTGCTATCGGGTCACGGTTCAATCGGTCCAACCGGTTGGACCGATTGGTTGGGACCGGTGATGTCAGCAATATTTTATTTTTAAAAAATTATATATTAACCCCTTAAATCTCAATATATTACAAAAATTCTCCTAAAAAAGTTTAAATTGGTCCCAAAAATTTTTATTTATTCTAAAAATACCCCAATAAAATTACCAATTAATCCCTAAACTTTTGATATATCTTCAAAATACCCCTATAAAATTACAAAGTAACCCTCATAATTTTAAAATATTTCAAAAACCCCCCTGAGACCTAAACCGGACCGGAGAAGCTACCGGTTCATGGTCCAACCGGTCCGACCGGCCGGTCCGGTCCGGTTTTTAAAACAGAGGTCACAATATTTGGTCTAAAACCCTTCTTCTATATCCCCACAAATACCACAAAACTATCTAAAACCCTTTCAATATTATTCAAACAATTTATCAAAATATTCAAAGACATAAAATCTAGAGAAAACGCAACTGAATTCTACCGCTTATAAAGCGAAATCACTTCATAATAATGCTTCTTCTTAGCTAGTGCACTAAACAAAGTAGTGAATGATGAAATTGGAGAAATGGGCTGCGAATTAATCATGTAATCCTGATTTCTCCACATCTCTGACAATGTGATTCACCCCAACTTTGTAACCAAGGAATGCAGTCAATCTGCATGGTTTAGTAGGATCATCTTTGGGAAAAGCCTTCATTGTGTAAGCACACAATAGAGAATCAAGAATCAGAAACTAATAACTCAAAAATGAACATTATGATAGAAACCATCCATAGACCTGACATATTACAAACAAAAAGAGTTTTGTTGCCTTGAATTACAATGCATCGATATACAATGGTTAGCAAAACTCTTTTAACAGAAAAGCTTGCTATAAAATTACATTATAACAAAATCAAGATAATAGCAGAAAAATAATACAGCCAACTAACGATCAAATCAAGGGAAAAATGATATACTAGATATCAATACATTTTTCTTGACCATAAATTTGTGTTGGAGAGACAATACCATAAGCATATCCTGTTCTGTGGTCGAAGGACCATTCAACTAAGTCAACGGGTTTGGTACCTTGGGACATAGAAAACATATTCTTTTTAATAAATTCGGTCTCTTAGGGCATGAGATGCCTACTCGTCTACTGATATACCTCTTCCTCTTAAGACATTAAGTCAGTTCAGCTCCTTCTCTTACTGATGTGGCATTTGGCCTTCAAACAGATGATTCACTAGCACCGTCTACTCTCACAGCGGATAGGGATTCAGCTCCCTTTCTAAAATGGTTACAATAACCATGTGACACCAAAGAACAGAAGCTTGGCTGCATCAAATTACTTTGATAAAATTTTATTCTGCAAAAGAAGAAAAAAAAAAATCACAACTGATTTTAATAAGAGTTCGGCGATACATCAAACCATCATGCAGTAAAAATATACATCTCAATGAAACTTCTATAACACAATTAGCTGGCAAACAAAAATACAATCCTTCTCAACTACAAACATCACAATTTAATTTGCCAAAGAATCAAGCAAACAATTTGAAACTTCCACAGAAAAAGACTAGTAAGATCATAAACCTTTTCCTATGTTCTGAACCGCTCTTTTTCTTGGGAGAAACCCAAAAGAACTGTGTAGTGGGTGTTCGAACTTTTGATGAGACATCCTTCCCTGATGAGGTCAACTGCAATAATAATTTGTTACTTTAACAAAAATATATTTCAATACATATACAATAAACTTGAACCACAGATATACACTAATAAGAACCTCAAATTCACAAAATTCATATCTAAATCATCATAAAAAAAATTAAGTATGTTGAAATGAACAATAAACTACAGCCAAAAAATACAAATTTCATAGACTTCGCACATCTTATCTAAAAGACCCTTCTTTAATTAATAGTGTTGAAAGGTACAGGCCAAAATAAAAGCATCACTAAGCAACAATCTTTTTTTTACCATTTTGTCTTACATACAACAGAAGAAATTAGTAAAAAATGTGCAACGAATATCAAACACAAAAATAATGTACTACAAAAGACAAGCAAAACTACAACACAAAAACATGAATAAAAACCTCAAAATAAAATTAAGAAATGGTTAATTACAAAATCTAAACCTTAACAACACTTCTAAAAAAACAATTAAAAATATAAAACTAAAAATATGGTTTTTTCATCAAAAGACAAGAAAAACTGTAAAACAACAAACTTATTTAAAAAACATCAAAATAAAATTTAAAAGGATACTTGTAGATCTATAACTTCAACAAAAACTTTTTTAAAATTCTCGAACTAAAAAAAAAATGATTTTAATCAAAAATACTTTTGACTATCATGACACATAGTTTAAGTTGGCCTTCACAGTGGATAACAATTGGATGTCACAAGCAATTTTTGGCCGATGATGGAGATTGGCCCCTCGCCAAAGGCTATGACAAATTGAAAGTTTGCCAATTCTTGTGTCCATTGGTATTTTTTACCAAAGACCCATAAACAAGCGTAAAACCATCATACAAACAAAGCCATATGCAAAAATAACGCATAACTCTAGATTCACAACAACAGAGTTGTAACACCCACAAAAGTAGATAAAAATTTGGGATTTAACAAATAGAATAAAGAGTAACCTTGTAAAACAGATGAGTATACGAAGTGGGTTCGGATAAAAACTGTAGAAAATGAGAGCGGCAGTGGCTTTGGAATTTAAAAACTGTAGAAAATGAGAGTGTCAGTGGCTTTGAAGCTTTAGGCTGAAGCCTGGGTATAGAGTGGACTTTATAGTGTTTTTGGGAGATTCGACGGCTATGACATGAACCGTTGGATCTTCACACTAGGGTTTTGCTATTTTTGGCTAATACTTGACAAGGTCCAATTGGGTTGGACCGTTTGTTTTTGGACTCGTATGGATCCGAATCTTAACAAAAACTTTCAATTTAGGAAAGGATTAGAATTTATAGTAATTTTGTGTGATGATCAATTGGACTAATATCTTAACAAAAACTTCAATTTAGGAAATGATTACCAAGTAATTAAGAATTAAGTGAAAACACAAAATTACTATTTTATTGCCTATCAAATCAAATAAGGTAATGACCGGATTAAAAGATAGTTTAGTAGAGTAATCTTCTTAGGGTCATAACCATACATAGCCTTATTGTCAAGTTTTTTTCTTGGTTAAATGAAAACTACTACCTTTTAAATTAAGGAAATACAATTTAAATTTAAATGTACAGATTTATGGGAACTGAGATTAATATATAGATTGGGCTAGACCAGAATGGGATTTATTTGAATATCATGGTGTTCAGGGGTGGGAAAAAAAACCGAAAACCAGACTGAACCAAAAAACTAGACCAAAACTAAACCAAAAAATCTATTTTTCTGAAACCGATTTCAGTTTTGGTTCGAGAAAGTGGGTAAATCGGTTTTCTAGTTTGGTTAGCAGTTTAATCAATAATAGAAACAGGTTAACCGAAACTGGTATTTTTTTTTTCAAATGCAAGCTATACGGTTTGAACCCTTACACACTTATGTAAAGCCTTCCCCCTTAAGCACTCGGGCAAACATGCCCCTTTGTGTTTTCTTCCTTACTAATTTACATGTTATTTAAACACTTGTTCTCTAAGTTTTGTCACTATAAATTAACCAGTCTTCTATTTCACACTTCAGGCTTCACCACTTCACACATTTTATCTCTGTTTTCATACTTCAATCTTTCACCACTTCACACTTTTTCTCTTCGTTTTCACGCTTCAATCTTTCACCACTTTAGTCTTCTATTTCATGCTTCAAGCTCTCAAACTTTTCTCTCTCTAATTTCTTCTCTAGCTCAAACTTCAATTTTGAAACAATCTTTTTTTTAAAAACTAGAACACAAAGTATTTCAAAAGAAGCCACAAAGCCCCACCTAAAAAAGGTTGAATTCGTATCGGCATGTTTGGTAGGAATAAAAGGTGAGCGGAAAGCCTTTTAAGATCTAATCATGGCTGATCTAGTTCATTTTTGTAAGAACCTAGATTGGAAGTGGCAATAGTGGCAACTTGGTTGCAGAGAATGCCGAAGAGAAATAACTATAGAGAGAAAGCTATTTGTTTGTATTATGTATTTTTCATTGTACAATTGTATAAATTTATACAAGTAGAGAAATGACTTGTAAGGAAACAAATAATGCAGATAATTACAGGATCAATTACAAAAGGCAATAACTTGATTTCAACATCCAGCACCATATTAAGACCATATCAAATATTTCGTTGATTGTGCATCATTAATATTGGATCTTTAGCACTCCCCCTAAAGCTCTTGGTTTATAGATGTCATAAACATCGAGTTTGCCAATAAAAGTGAATGTTGTCTTTGACATAGTGGTTTCATGTATATGTCTGTTGGCTGATCTGTGGTTCGGATGTGCTCTGTTTTGATCATACCTTCTTGTATTTTGTCTTTGATGAAGTGGTAGTCAATCTTTATATGTTTTGTTCTCTCGTGGAAGACTGGACTAGCTGCGATGTCATTTGGTGTTTTGTTATCACAATACAATTTTACTGGTATTTCTACTTGTACATTTAGGTCTTTTAACAGGCCAAGAATCCAAGTAATCTCGTAAGTGGTATTTGCCATGGCTCTGTATTCTGCTTCTACTGATGAAAGCGATATTATGGTATTCTTCTTTGTCTTTCATGAGATAAGGGATTCTCCAAGTCTAATGCAGAAACCAGTGAGAAATCTTCTAGTCATTGGGCATGAACCCCAATCTGATTCACAGTAGTAGTGATATTTAAGTTTCCTTTTCTTGGAAAAAGAAGCCCCAATCATGGACAACCTTTTAGGTACTTTAGAACTTTCACTACTGCATCCATATGTGATTGTTTGGGGGCATGCATGAACTGACTGAGAATTTGTACAGCGTAGCTAATGTCTATACAGGTCATCGTTAGATATATGAGTCTTCCAACCAGTTGCTGATAGTTGGAGCTATCTTTTAATAAAGGATTTGTCTTAGGACTATGATTCTTTTTATCGAATTCCTGTGTGGTAAGTTTAATGTTCTGTTCTACAAGAATGACGCTTGGTTTGCATGCTGCCAACCTTGAATCTGATATGAGTTCTAGCACATATTTTCATTGGCTAAGAGATATTCCTTCTAGGGAACGAGCAATTTCAATTCCTAAGAAATATTTTGGTGCCCATAAATCTTTGATATGGAAGGTCTTGTGAAGATACTCTTTCAACTCTCTGATTGTGTCTTCATCATTTCATGTAATGAGGATGTCGTCAACATATACAATAAGACTGAGAAATGACTCACCTTGATGCTTGGAAAATAGGGCGTAATCATTTTTGGATTGGGAAAAACCAATGGAAGTGAGAGCTTCTGTAAACTTTGCATTCCACTGTTGTGATGCTTGTTTTAGCCCATACAGAGATTTTTGCAATCGACATACAAGATTCTCCCCCCGATTGCAAAGTCCGGGTGGAAGATCCATGTATATTTTCTCATCAAGATCCCCATGAAGGAAAGCATTGTGGACGTCCATCTGATAGAGTTGCCAATCATGGTGAGAAGCAACGGAGAGAAATGCTCAAATAGTATCGTGTTTGGCTACTAGGGAGAAAGTTTCCTACTAGTTAAAGCCTTCTCGTTGAGTGAAGCCTTTGGCAACAAGATGAGCTTTGTACCGTTCAATGGAGCCATGAACACGATGCTTGATTTTGTAAACCCACTTACAACCAATAGGTTTTCGATGTGAGGGATGAGAGACCAGATCCCAAGTATGATTACTAACAAGAGCGTTAAGTTTTTCTTCGTTGCCCTGGTGCCAATTACTATGTTGCATGGCATCAAAAAAGGAGGAAGGTTCTCGCTCAATAGAGATGCTGCTCATACAGGATTTGTGTCTAGGAGAGAGTTTGTCAAAATGGACGTAATCAGAAATAGGGTGAAGAATACCTTCTGTAGTGGAACATATGTAGTGACTTGTCCATACAGGAGGTCGAGAAACCCTGAAGGATCGTCATAGTGGAACAGTGTCTGACAAAGGTATGTTGGGGACCGATCCAGAGAGGGAGAAGTATTTAGAGTAGGATCTGTGGTGGTTGTTGACTGGGGAGAGTCATTTGGGATTGCAGTTTTGTATGCTGATTTGATGGAGTCTGTGGACTGTCAGCCTGAGTATAAGGTTGCTAAGTGACAGGAAAAGGGACCAGGATGAGAGAGGTGTCTGATGGTGACTGGTGATCCAATGGTATAGTTGGTGGAGTAGTGGATGGAGCTTCATTGTCTGAGAATGGAAATTGTCCTTCATGAAAAACTATATCTTTGCTAACAAAAAAACTGTGAGTTTGTGGATCATACAAACAGTACCCTTTTTGAAGCATGGGATATCCCATGAAAATACATTTTCTAGCTTAAGGAGTGAACTTGTCACAAGGTCCCACAGTGGTTGAGTAACAGACAACCAAACACTCTCAAATGTGTGTTATCAGGTTTCCTGCCAAAAAGCAATTCAAAAGGACTTTTACCTCTAATAACCTGTGTAGGTATGTGATTAATGAGATAAGTGGTAGTAATCACACATTCGCCCTAAAAGGTGGCTGGAATTTTGGCTTAATGTTTGAGGGCTCTAGCTACTTTTAAGAGATGTCGGTGTTTTCTTTCAACAATCCCATTTTGTTGGGGAGTGTAAGCATAACGAGTGGAAAAAAAAAATAAAAGGATAGATCAATTGCCTTTTGCCAAGATCCAGGTATCGATTATATTGTTTACATGTTAAAATAAAAAATATGTACAAAATAAAATTAATCCATTCACGGATTAGAAATCTTACGCACATTTGGAGGCTCCTTCAAGTGTCTCTGATTTAATTTTGCTACCGGTTCAATATAGAATCACACGAACATTGATGCACACGAAGATAATCCGAAAAACCAAGTGCTAATTTGCTAGAACGATGCAATGGCTTCAAGAATCAAATAGGGCATAATTTTGGTTCACCCAAAATTGATGAACATGTTTTTGGGGTGGCTAGGGCTTATTATTTTAATGAATGTTATATTGTTTTAATTTTAAGTTGCACTAAGGAATAGCCATGGGCTCCAACCCTAATCTACCCTTGCAGCCAAACACCCTTTAATTGGTATTTTAAATTTATATGTATATTAACATTTAATTAATAATAATTCATTTAAATATATGCAAACACACATATATATATAATCTCACTAATTTTAATTTTTATATCAAAATTAAATACAGGAAACAACCTTAGAAAATTTAATTACACTGTGAGATTATCAAAATACCCTTTCATCTTAAAAGACGAAGATACCCCTTTCACAAACTAATCCTTAAATTATCTTCTAAGTGTGTGATCCTGGCGTGCTGTTGTAGGCACCCAGAATTAAAACCTAAAAGCACATGTAGTAGTGTCAGTCAGGATCATTCCCACGGAGAGTGTCTAGCCGAATTTAATGTTATGTGAACCACTGTTGGGGGGTTTTGAGTTAAACAGAAACAATTTCAAGAAAACAACAATTCAAATCAATCAATCAATCAATCAAATAACGAAACTTGGTCTAGGTCAACATCTACCATCAGAATCTTACAATTGATCATCGATACAAAAATAAATCAATTCATACCCTGAATATTCACTGTTGGAACTATTTTCCTATCTCTCCTTAGTTGTAATTAATTAAGAAACAAGCGATCTAATTAACCTTACTACTAAACAACCCTAGACAAGCGCTAAAGATTTAATCTAGTGGCAGCCTTAAGACCTAGAGAGATCGATGAAGCTAAACAACACAAACTCAAGTGGTTGCATTTAATTCAGTCAAATGTTCTTCTTACGACTTAATAATTCCTGATGCAGCAAATTCTTAAACCCTAATTGTTTCACAAGTTAAAGGGATCAAACAATTACGGATTTGATATCTAACTTAGCAATAGATTGTAACAAATAACAAACTAGTAGGCCTTCTAGTAATTAAACGCAACAATCATGACAATATGCATAGAAGAACATCCAATACTCAAAACATAAATTGAACACTTAAAGAAAAAAACCAGATTGATCTTACAGTTTATTGATTCCGAGGTCTTGTTTCCTTCGACCAAGTTATAAAAATTAGCCACTCATGGCCATCACGGAAATTCAAAGGAAAAGTTCAAAAAGAAAATGAAGAAGAAAAATTCAAGAAAAACGAATTCCAGAAAAGAGAAGAGAGAGGCGTGTGTGATATGTGTTATCCCTAATCTGATCTCCCTCTCTCAATATCCAATTCGAATTTTTAATTATACTAAATCTAAATCTCCTAAAAATATTCTAAAATCCCAAAATAACCTTTATCCTAATCTGAGTAATTGAAAATAAAATAAAGTCTTAATACAAAATAGGAAAGTGGTGATTCCAGCTGCAACTTGCGTGCAACAGGTCTTCAAATCTTCCAATAATAAACTGCCTATTAGACTTGCATGACAAGGCAGAATGTTCCAGAACGTTGGCAGTGTAGGTGCGTCAAATTCAAGCCCGATTACAACCTTGATTAAGTGAGTATCTCTCCAAACTCAAAACACAAAAGTTGTAGATCTCTTTCTTAGCGTTCCACAACATTTTGAATCATCTCCATCGGAGCTTGGATCAGAGAGTTATGCCCAGATTACAAAACAATGTCGAAACTGTCCGAATTCACTTAATTAGTTCCGTTTTGCAATTAACGCCTCCATTTTCATCCTAAATCAAAATAGAATAATAATGAGTATGTTTAGGCAGCAAATAAGTATAAAAGACTAGACATTAAGGGGGGTAAATATGACATTTTGCATTCTCATCAGATCCAGAGGCTTCTTATCATATCGGTAGTGAGCAGTATCGCGATTAACACAAATTAATCGTCTCACTAAACATAGACCGAGATTGGTCCCTAGTAAGGCATCATGGCCACCCGATAGATTTGGATTCAACGAAATAGCTACCTATCAATGATATGGTTACCGTGCAATCAAATCCTTTCATCATACTTATCTCATCGAGGCTAAGGTACATAAATAGTGTCAACCTAAGTTATTCTCGATATCTTTGTATTCAGTTACTGGACCAATAACTGGATAAATAAATTGGATAGAGCAATAACTCAATCCCACTGTGGCCACAGATTTGGTGTCATTGCCATTTACTAAATTGCGTAGTGAGATAACTTCTCTTGTACCCGAGAGTGATGAATCCTTTATCGATCCACCATAGTCTTGATACACTCCTCAATGTACCCAATCACTATCATATTGATAGCTCTGAATAAAACTACATTGTCTAGTGCCAAACTACATCAATCAGTTCACAAGGCGCTCTAAGGATCTCAAGTCTGTGGATCACATGCACCACCAATCGTTAGAGGATTTATTCCATAGACACTGGGGTTACCATCCATATGGAATCCTCTGGTGGGTATGTCTAATGAACTTGCCTATAACGAGCACCCATGTGTTGCACTAGGTTGTTGGCAAACAACCTTAAGAAGTGAGATCAGTCACTGTCTTTCGACATGGTCATTCAACACTATAATAACCTTACCGTATTATCTATGTCTTTGGTCATAGTAATACTAGGGCTATGGACATTTCTAGAATGACCACTATATGTGATCATAGGGTTCTCACTATCAAGATTTGAAACACTGGATACCCTTGTCACGGTTCGACCATCCTAAGGACATATATCAATACATACAGTTATGAATTACGCAATATAGAATAAAATGTCTTTTATTGATTAATAAACATTATTACAAATATTCAATTCTACAATAATTGATTGGCTCTAAGGCACATACTCTAACAATCTCTCACTTGCACTATAGCCAATCGTTCATGAATTTAATACCACATGATCTTAAATGCTTTTCATGCTTTTACTGCGATAAAGGCTTCGTCAGTGGATCGGCGAGGTTGTCATCAATATGCACTTTATTGATCTGCACATCTTTCCTCTCAATCATTTCTCTGATGAGATGAAATAATCTAAGTATGTGTTTGGACTTTTGGTGAGACCGTGGCTCCTTTGCTTAAGCTATTGCTCCATTGTTATCGTAGTAGACATATATTGGATCAATAATCGTGGAGACCATGCCAAGTTCAGTGACAAACTTCTTAATCCAAACTGTCTCCTTGGCTGCATCAGATAATGCAATATACTCAGCCTCCATTGTAGAGTCCGCTACAGTGCTTTGCTTGGAGCTCTTCCAGCTCATTACACCCCCATTGAGACAAAATACAAACCCAGATTGCGAATGATAATCATCTTTATCTGTTTGGAAACTAGCATCACCATATCCTCTTATAGTGAGCTCATCTTCCCCTCCATAAACCAAGAACATGTCCTTAGTCATTTTTAGGTACTTAAGGATGTTCTTGACAGCTATCCAGTGACGCTCACCTGGATCCAATTGATATCTTTTATAAGTGCTTAATGCACATGAGACATCAATCCGAGTACACAATATGACATACATGATTGATCCAATTGCTAACACATATGGGATCCTTTTCATTATATCTGCTCATTATGTGTTTTAGGACACATATCCTTAGAGAGATAGACACTATGTGACATCGGAAGAAATCCCTTCTTGGATTCTTCCATATTGAATCTCTTCAATACGTTGTCTATGTATGTACTTTGACTTAGGCCAAGCAACTTACGCGGTCTATCTCAGTAGATATTTATTTCAAGGATGTTGGCTGCTTCTTCTAAGTCCTTTAGGGAGAAGCACTTGGATAACCAAGTCTTTACCAACTGCAAGTTCGGTATGTTATTCTCGATCAGAAGTATGTCATCGACATATAACACCAAGGATACCACTACGCTCCCACTTACTTTCTTGTAAACACAAGGCTCATCTTCATTCTTGATAAAACCAAATTCTTTTATAGCTCCATCAAAACTAATGTTCCAGCTCCTTGAAGCTTTCTTGAGTCCATAAATGGATCTCTGCAACTTGCATATCTTATTAGCTTGTCCATCAAGAATGAAACCATTGGGTTGTGTCATATACACATCCTCCTCAAGGTTTCTATTCAGGAAAGTTGTTTTGACATCCATTTGCCAAATCTCATAGTCATGATATGTAGAAATCGCAAGCATAATCCGGATGGATTTAATCATGGCAACCGGCGAAAAGGTTTCTTCATAGTCAATACATGAATTTGTTTGAAACCTTTGATAACTAGTCATGCCTTATAGGTTTGCACCTTGCCATCCATACTAGTCTTCTTCTTGAAAACCTATTTACACCCTATGGGTTTTACCCCCTTCAAGTGGATCCACCAAAGATCATACTTGGTTCTGGTACATGGAGTCCATTTTAGATTTCATGGCTTCAAGCCATTTAATATAATCTGGATTCGATATAGCATCTTCGTAGGTTTTGGGTTCATTGTCTTGGTAGACTAGTACGTCACCATGTTGAGTCACGAAAAAACCATATCTCTTGGGCCCATGGCGTACTCTTCCAAACTTGTGCAACTCTTGAGCTACTTGAGGTGGTTCACTTAGATCCACAGATTATGGAGTAACCTCCTCACGATGTTCAACCACTTCCTGTGACACATTTTCCTGTCTTTCGTCTAATGAATCTTGTGGTTCTAGAATTTCATCGAGTTCTACTTTTCTCCCACTAGTACTTTTTAGAAAATTTCTAAGAAGACACCAATACGAGCGACAAAAAATTTGCAGTCTTTTGGATGGTAGATATAGCATCCTTTAGTCTCCTTATGATACCTCACTAATATACATTTGTAGGATTACGGGTCCAACTGGTTCAAAGTCAATTTTTTGACATAAGCTTCACAACCCCAATATAACGCCCAACATGGAGGTACATGATTTAATTTATGTTTTTATAGCTCTTAGTTAATTTTTGTTAAAGTGATTTTAAGAGAATATGAAGAAAATGCCTTAAACTTGCATTAAGGGTAAAATGGTCTTTTCACTCAAAATTAGTTGAAAAAGTGGGGAGTGAAAAGAGATAGAATTTCATAGAGAATGCATTAAAAATGAGGGCATTATGGTAATTGACTAAGGGACATAGATGGAATTTCTAAGAAAGAGTAAGGACAAAATGGGAAAGTGTGTTTATAAACTAAAGTGTTAAGGGTTTGAAACCCTTATTTTCTTCATTCCACCGCCACACTCCTCCCCCATTTTCCCTCAAATTTTCATTCCAATCCTCCAAGGATTTTGAGGGCTTTTGAGTGGTTTTTCATAGAGTTTTGATTTTAGGCTTCAAGAGGTAAGGATTCTTGCTCTTTATCTATGTTTTATTTGTGTAAAAGTTGAGTTCTTATGGAGTTTATGTTTAGGGTTAAGAGAAGATTTGAATCCGACAAGAGTTGAGAGCTTAGGAGAGACTACTCAAGCATAAGGTAAGTAAATTCTACTCAAAATCCAACTCAAGTTAAAGTTTATGCAACATTGCATATGTGCATTTCATAAGTGCATTTAAGTAAGAAATTTTAAGCATGAGCCATCCATATGCATATAATTGTGTATGTGTAGAAACTTAAGAAAGAATAAAGAATAAAGACTAAAGAATAAAGAATAAAGAAAGAAAGAATAAAACATTCTAAGAATAAAGAGAAAGAAAGAATAAGCATTAAAGAATTAAAGAAAGAAAAAGTGTTAAAGAATAGAAAAGAATAGGTTGGTGTGATGGGGAACCGTGAGTGTTAAGAAGAAATTCCCACATACACGTCACCTTAATTGAGTGGCATGAGAAGAAGAAGAATTGTACGACCCGTAAGAGTGTATATGGATGAGGGTTGTACCAAGAAGAATTCCTACATGCACATCACCTTAATTGAGTGGCCTAAGAAGAAAGAAGAATTTGTACAGTCTGCAAGAGTGAATGTAGATGAGGACTGTACTCACTCACACGGCCAAGGTTCCAAATCCATATATCAACCGAGTCCGATCGGTAAAGAATAAGAAAGAATGAGAAAGCTTGAACAAGCAAAGAAAAGAAAAGAAAAGAAACAAGAAAAAAAAAAAAAAAAGCTTGGGCAAGCAAGACAAGAAGAGAAAAGAAAAACATAGAAAGAAAAAGAAAAGAATAGAGAAGAAAAGAATAGAAAAGAATAGAATAGAAATAGAAAAGAAATACAAAGAAGAAATAAAATGCATTTTTATGCATTATTGCATATGCATTGCATTGTATTTATGCATATTCCCATGAATTTCATTATGGTTAGAAAGAATAGAAGAGTAGCAAGAAGAGAAAGAATAGAAAGAGTAAGAAAGAAAGAACAGAAAGAAAGAAAGAAAGAAACAGAGAGAATTAGAAAGAAAGAAAGGAACAATGAGAATTAGAAACAAAGAAGAAAGAAGAAGAGAATTAAGTAAGGAAAGAATCAAAGCAGAAGAAAAGTTAAGGGATTTACTTACTAAGCATTTTTATGCTCACCCCGTTGTTTTTTCATGTTTTTGCAGGAAATAGATGAGCAGCGGTCGGAAGGACGTCGACAAGCGAAGAGAATTGGCATTATTGTCCACCGTTGCTAAGTTTTTGTGCTTGTTATTTTGATCTATGTAAAGAATTATATTTTGTATGTAAAGAAAAATTTGGGCCCAACTATTTTCATATGCTAATTATGTATGTTTTCATAGTATATGTTATAAAATATACTGTTAGAAAGAAGTCATTATACCCAAATCCTTAGATAAGACAAATTGAGCTTTCGCCCACTCCATAGTTCATATGGAGTCTTATCTACAAACTTTAACGGCACATGGTTCAGTACATGAGTCACAGGCTATAGGGCATAGCCCCAGAATGATACAAGTAGATCACTAAAACTCATCATGGACCTAACCATGTCAAGTAAGGTCCTATTCCTCCTTTTAAACACTCCATTGTGTTGGAGTGTGTACAGAGGGGTGAGTTGTGATACGATCCCACATTCTTTCAAGTATTCAGAAAACCCTAAGCTCATGTATTCACCTCCTTGATCTAACCGCAAAGTTTTAATACTTTTGCCCAACATATTATGTACTTCATTCTTAAATTCTTTGAATTTATCAAAGGCTTCAGATTTATGTCTCATAAGGTAGATATAACCTTATCTAGTGAAATCATTAGTAATGTTATGAAGTATGAATATCCACCACTGGCTTCAACTGTTAGTGGACCGCATATATCACTATGGATAATGCCTAACAATTCAGTAGCCCTTTCACTTTGTCCTGTGAAAGGCAACTTGGTCATCTTGCCTAAAAGGCATGAATCGCATACCTCAAATGACTAAAAGTCAAACGGGTCCAAAACTCCATCCCTTTGAAGTTTTGTAATGCAAGTCTGATTAACATGACCCAATCTACAATGCTAGAGGCATGTTTAGTTTCAATCGCTATGTTTAGGTTTCTTAGTTTCAACATTGAGAATATCTTTATTGTTTAAATCAAGAACATATAATCCGTTATATAACCTTGCAATTCCAAATAGAATACCATTCAAACTAAAGGACAACAATCCATTAGAAATGTCAAAACGATATCCTATATTATCCAAAGCGGATACTAAAATAATATTTCTGGAAATCGAAGGTATGAAATAACAATCATGAAGTTCCAATAACAAGCCTGTAGGTAAAGATAAACAATAAGTCCTTACAACTAATGCAGCCACATGTGCTCCATTTCCAACTCATAGGTCCACTGCTCCCTTGGCGAGCAATCTATTCTGCCTTAGACCCTGCACATTAGCACAAATGTGAGTACCACATCCTATGTCAATGACCACAGATGTTGAAGGAGAGAAGTTAATCTAAATCATATACATACCTGAAGTTGAAACATATGACTTCTTCTTGTTTACGAGGAAAGCCTTGCATGTTTCCTCCAGTGGCTAGGCTTGCCACAATAGAAGTTGACTACCTTCCCACCTTTCCCAACACTACACTCAGGCTTGAGAGCATCTTGTCCTTTGGGCTTGGGCTTGGGCTTGGGATTGGCCTTGGCCTTGGCCTTTCCCTTGCCCTTACCCTTTCCTTTACTGGCAACCATTAAAATAGGCTTAGACTTTTTCATGTCCTGCTTCTTAGTCTTCAGCATATTCAGAAGCTCTGACAAGGATTTCACCATCGTGTTAAAATTGAAGTTCATAATGAACAATGAAAAAGAATCAAGTAATGACTACAGAATTAAATCCACTTGTAGGTCTACATCCATAGCAAACCCCAAAGTCTCAAGCCTTTCTATGTACCCAATCACCTTGAGCACATGAGGACCAACTTGGGCTCCCTTAGCCATACGACTCCTAAACAATGTACTCGACACCTTATACCTCTCATGTCGAGCATTTCCTTCGAAAAGCTCCTTGAGGTAAGGAATCATGGCAGCAACGTCCATATTCTCATGCTGCTTTTGCAGCTCAGGTGATGAGAATGCAAAATGACATATTTACCCCCCTTAATGTCTAGTATTTTATACTTATTTGTTGCCTAAATGTACTAATTATTATTCTATTTTGATTTAGGATGCAAATGGAGGCGCTAAATGCAAAACGGAACTAATTAGGTGAATTCAGATAGTTTTGACATCGCTTAGTAATCTAGGCATAACTCTCTCATCCGAGCTCCAATTGAGATGATTCAAATGTTGTGGAACCCTAAGAAAGAGATCTACAATTTATGTTTTGAGTTTGGAGAGATACTCGTTGCATCAAGGTTGTAATCGGGCTTGAAGTTGACGCGCCTGCACTGTCGACGTTTTGGAACATTCCGCCTTGTCATGCAATAAATAGTCAGATTTTTACAAGAAGTTTTAAAGACCTGTTGCACGCAAATTACAGATGGAAAACACCACTTTCCTATTTTATTTTAGGACTTTATTATTTTATTTCCAATTAATCAGATTAGGATAAATGTTACTTTAGGATATTAGAATATTTTGAGGAGTTGAGTAGAATTAGAATTCGAATTTAGATATTTTGAAACAGAGATCACACACGCCTCTCCCTCTCATCTTCTTAAACTTTTCCTTTGAATTTTCGTGATGGCCATGAGTGGCTAATTTTTATAACTTGGTTGAAGGAAACAAGACCTCGGAATCAATAAACTGTGAGATCAATCTAGTTTTTTTCTTTAAGTGTTCAATTTATGTTTGAGTATTGGATGTTCTTTTATGCATATTTTCATGATGGTTGCGTTTAATAACTAGGAGGCCTACTAGTTTATTAATTGTTGCACTCTACTGCTAAGTTAGATATCAAATCCGTAATTGTTTGATCCCTCTAACTTGTGAAGTAATTAGGGTTTAAGAATTTGCTGCGTCAGGAATTATTAAGTCTTAAGAAGAACATTTGACTGAATTAAATGCAACCGCTTGAGTTTGTGTTGTTTAGCTTCATCGATCTCTCTAGGTCTTAAGGCTGCCACTAGATTAAATTTTTAGCGCTTGTCTAGGGTTGTTTAGTAGTAAGGTTAATTAGATTGCTTGTTTCTTAATTAATTACAACTAAGGAGAGATAGGAAAATAATTCCAACGGTGAATATTCAGGGTATGAATTGATTTATTTTTGTATCGATGATCAGTTGTAAGATTCCGATGGTGGATGTTGACCTAGACCAAGTTTCGTTATTTGATTGATTTCGATAGTTTAATTTGAATTGTTTTTCCTGAAATTATTTTAGTTTTACTCAAAAGCCCCAGCCTTGTTCACGTGACATTAAATTCGGCTAGACACTCTCCGTGGGAATGATCCAGACTCACACTACTACATATGTTTTTAGGTTTAAATTGGGTGCCTACGACAGCACACCAGATTTTGGCGCCGTTGCCGGGGAGTGATTCTAGTTGATTTTTATTTTGTTCTTGTTATTTTTTTATTTTCCAGGAAAAAAAAAATTGGCAGTACTATTCACAGCAGGATTTTTGGTGGAATTAGGAGCGGTGCGAGTACCTATTTCGAAGAAAATGAAATTCTGCACAGGACTAGTTACCCTAAACCTTAAACCCTTTTAGGATTCACTAGCCCCACCCTCTCAAGGCCAAAAAACAACGTTTGATAGGGTTTTTGGCCAGTTTTGTGTTTTTGGTCAAAAAAAAAAAAAAAAATTATTTTTTATTTTATTTTCTAGTTAGTTTTCATTACTTTCTAATTCTTTTATGAGGTTTTCTGTTGTATGACCAGGTCCTCTCATCTTGGTGATTTAACATTCGACCCGAAAATAGAGAGCACTTTGCGCAGGTTAAGGAGGGAAGCTCGGAGAAATTCTGAGGAAAGCAATTTGGTTTTTGATTCCTAATTTGCTAGCAACTCTGATTTAGAAGATGAGGACGTCATGGCTGGAAATCAAACTTTGAAAGAGCTTGCTACCCCTGATTTGAATCAAGCACCTTTATGCATAACGTTTCCTGTTTTAGATGCTGCTACTACTTTTGAATTAAAATCTGGACTAATACATCTCTTGCCCACTTTTCATGGCCTTGCAGTTGAAGATCCTCACAAGCATCTAAAGGAGCTTCATGTGGTTTGCACGAGTATGAAACCTACGGGGGTGACTGAAGAGCAAATTAAATTAAGAGCCTTCCCGTTTTCTTTGAAGGATGCAGCTAAGGATTGGCTCTATTATCTACCCTCTGGGAGTATTACCACATGGAACGAGATGAAGAGGTTGTTTTTGGAGAAATATTTCCCAGCTTCGAGGGTGGCCAACATTCGAAAAGAAATTTGTGGTATAAGGCAGCACAATGGAGAGTCCCTACACGAATACTGGGAACGTTTTAAGAAATTATGTGCAAGCTGCCCCTCCCCCATCATCAGATTAGTGAGCAGCTACTTATCCAGTATTTCTATGAGGGCCTTCTATTCACTGATAGGAGCATGATTGATGTTGCAAGTAGAGGAGCTTTAGTGGATAAAACTCTCGAGGCCGCGAGGAACTTGATTGCAAAAATGGCAGCCAATTCTCAACAATTTGGCACTAGGCTTGACCTTCCTTTTAGGCGTGATAATGAGGTAAATATTTCTTCCCTTGAACAACAAATCTCGAGTCTAACTTCTCTTGTTCGTCAAATGGCTGTAGGTAATATGCAAACAGTGAAGGCTTATGAGATTTGTTCGGTAGTAGGGCATCCAACTGATATGTGCCCAACTCTTCAAGAGGAG
>CM047749.1:6652241-6727241 GCA_026225825.1 Pistacia integerrima | reverse complement strand
TAGGTCAACCTAGGGTCAAAACAAACCTTGGGTCTTCAAGTTTGCCTCTTCATCGCTCCTCCATTTCTTCATCATAATCGTTACAAAAAGAATTTATAATAAAGTAAATCCTATTCTAATTTACATCAATAAATCAGAAACCTCGTGTTACATATGAGGGGAGTAAGATGAGAGAAAGAAGTACATAAAGAATTCAGAGGGAGGCAGGACACGCATGTCCTATTTTTTTTGGAAATTTACAAACAAACCCAAAAATAAATAAACAAACCATAGGCCTAAGGCTCATGTACCGGGCACTATGCAATTTTCAAACAAGAACATTGCATACATTCAAAAATAAACATTTTGAATTGGGTGGGTGAAATTATTTATTACCCTCTGACAATTTATAGATCCGTACTTTTGTCCAAAAGTATTGAAACTTTTCATTTAGGCCCCTACGCACTTAAAAGTGCACTTGCCACAGCGATGGTCTAAATCGTTATGGCGTGTGCTAATTTTCAGTTAGCATGCATACACAGGTGCAATCGCCATGACGATGGTTTATATCACCACGACGTGCGTTGATCTTCGATTAGCACACATGCATAAGTGCGATCGCTGCGACGATGTTTTATATCGGCGCGGTGTGTGTTGATTTTTCAATCGGCACACATGCATGAGTGCAATCATCGTGGTGATGGTTAATATTAGGGGTGAGCGGTTTCGGGTACCCTGCACTTTTCGAGGGAACCGGAACTAGAACCGCACAGTGCAGGTTCTTAAATTCAAGGAACCGGAACCTAAAATACAGGTTCCGGTTCCTTTCCCGGGTACCCTATAAAAAATAAATTAGCCCCTATTAGTTTAAAAAATGACAAAAATACCTTAAAAGTTTACAAATACACCCCTAACAAATTTTGATTACTCATTCATTTGTGTCCAATGTAACTCATAAATCCTCTAATCTCTAGGCAACACTTGAATTCAATTAATTCATCACAATTCACATAAAATTTCTCCATCAAAACCAAGACACACAATTATTCATCTGTAAATTGTTAATTTAATGTTATAAATTGTCAATGTTTATAATGTAATGTTATAATTAATTAAGTAATCATACTATACATGTGTAATATAATGTTATAATTAATTAAATTTCTAATTATTTAATTAAATATTGTACTAATGTTTATAATGTAATGTTATAATTAATTAAGTAATCATACTATAAATTTAAAATGTAATGTTACAATTAATTAGATTTTTTAACCATTTAATTAAGTAATGTACTAATGACTAATGTAGTAAATTAATAATGTTTATAATGTAATGTTATAAATTTATAACTAATTAAGTAATCATTTAACTATGTAATGCTATAATTAATTAAGTGATCATAATATAATGTAATGTAATAATGTTATAATTAATTACGTAATAATTTAATTAAGTAATAATTTGTTTATAATGTAATGTTATAATTAATTAAGTAATCATACTATAAATTTATAATGTAATGTTAATATGTTATAATTAATTAAATTTCTAATCATTTAATTAAGTATTGTGCTAATGTTTATGTAGTAAATTACTAATGTTTATAATATAATGTCATAATCAATTAAATAATCATTTAATTATATAATGTTATAATTAATTATGTGATCATACTATAATGTAATGTTATAATAAATTAAGTAATCATACTATAAATTTATAATTTAATATTGTAATTAATTAAATTTCTAATCATCTAATTAATATACTAATGTTTATAATGGAATGTTATAATTGATTAAGTAATCATACTATAAATCTATAATGGAATGTTATAATTGATTAAGTAATCATACTATAACTCTATAATGTAATGTTATAATTAATTAAATTTTTAATCATTTAATTAAGTAATGTAATAATGTAGTAAATTACTAATGTTTATAATGTAATGTTATAAATTTATAACTAATTAAGTAATCATTTAATTATGTAATGTTATAATTAATTAAGTGATCATAATATAATGTAATGTAATAATATTATAATTTAATTAAGTAAATAGTTAACTATAATATAATGCTTAATTAATTAAATTTCTAATCATTTAATTAAGTAATAATTTGTTTATAATGTAATGTTATAATTAATGTTTATAATATAATGTCATAATCAATTAAGTAATCATGTAATTATGTAATGTTATAATTAATTATGTAATCATACTATAATGAATTAAGTAATCATACTATAAATCTTTAATATAATATTATAATTAATTTGTTTATAATAGAATATTATAATTAATTAAGTAATCATTTAATTATAATGTAATGTTACAATTAATTAAGTAATCGTATTATAAATTTATAATGTAATGCTATAATTTATTAAATTTCTAATCATTTAATTAAGTATTGTGCTAATGTTTATATAGTAAATTAGTAATTACTCATGTTTATAATATAATGTGATAATCAATTAAGTAATTATTTAATTATGTAATGTTATAATTAATTATGTGATCATACTATAATGTAATGTTATAGTGAATTAAGTAATCATACTATAAATCTTTAATGTAATATTATATTTAATTAAATTTTTAATCATTTAATTAAGTAATGTAATAATGTAGTAAATTACTAATGTTTATAATGTAATGTTATAAATTTATAACTAATTAAGTAATCATTTAACTATGTAATGCTATAATTAATTAAGTGATCATAATATAATGTAATGTAATAATATTATAATTTAATTAAGTAATGATTTAACTATAAAGTAATGTTTAATTAATTAAATTTCTAATCATTTAATTAAGTAATCATTTGTTTATAATGTAATATTATAATTAATGTTTATAATATAATGTCATAATCAATTAAATCATCATGTAATTATGTAATGCTATAATTAATTATGTAATCATACTATAATGAAATGTTTCAATGAATTAAGTAATCATACTATAATTTTTTAATATAATATTATAATTAATTTGTTTATAATAGAATATTATAATTAATTAAGTAATCATTTAATTAATATTACCATTAATTAAGTAATCATACTGTAAATTTATAATGTAATGTTATAATTAATTAAATATCTAATCATTTAATTAAGTATTGTGCTAATGTTTATATAGTAAATTGGTAATTACTAATGTTTATAATATAATATTATAGTCAATTAAGTAATCATTTAATTATGTAATGTTATAATTAATTATGTGATCATACTATAATGTAATATTATAGTGAATTAAGTAATCATACTATAAGTCTTTAATGTAATATTATAATTGATTAAATTTTTAATTATTTAATTAAGTATTGTACTAATGTTTGTAATGAAATGTTATAATTAATTAAGTAATTAATTAATTATACTATAAATCTATAATGTAATGCTATAATTAATTAAATTTCTAATTATTTAATTAAGTAATATACAACATGTTATAAGTCAATTAATTAAGTAGTAATCAATTAATGTAATGCTATAATTAATTATACTATAAATCAATTAAGTAATGTTATAAAATTATAATTAATTAAGTAATCATTTAACTATAATGTAATATTATAATTGATTAAGTATGATATTTAACTAGTAATTAAATTTATTAATGTTTATCAATTTATCATATATAATTAATTAATTGCTAATTTACTATAGATATACTTAGAACTTGATAATTGAAGTAAATAACTAAATATATTATTATTCAATCAAATGTACTATTTTATTCGAAATTGATTCTTTTAATAACATTAAAACACTTTTAATTGGATCCTAATTCCAACTATACACTTAATTAATCAAAACTGTAATATTAATAGATTATAATATATTAAAGTTTTTAATATAGTATAGTTTATATGTAATAAGTATCATTGTATATTTATTTAATTAGGTTATTCTAAAATTTTAACTTTTTCTATTTTAAATTTTTTATATGTAAAATAATGAAACCACCCATTATTCAAAAATATTTCATTGGAGCCCAGGTTCCAAAACAGGTTCCAAACAGGTTACAAATCAAGGTACCCGTTACAGGTTCCAAACTGGGTACCCGTTTTAGGTTCTTTTTCCAGGTTCCGATTTCGGTTTCGGTTCCTCCACACATAAGGACCGGAATTGGAACCGCACAGTGTCAGTTCCAATAAAATAGAATCGGAACCTACCCGCATAGTGCCGGTTCAGGGTAGGTTCCAGTTCCGGTTCTGGCTACCCGTAGGTTCCAGTTCTACCCGCTACCCGTGCTCATCCCTAGTTAATATCGCCGCAGTGTGTGCTAATTTTTCAATCAGTGTGCACGTGTAAGTGTGATCGTCATGGTGAGCGCTACTACTTTGTAGCAAATCAGTGCAATCAACAACAAAAACTCTGAAGGATTTTCGGTAATCAACTTAGCTTCTGATATCAATGAAAAATCCTTATCTCATTATACCAATTTGTAGATCATCAAGAAATTGAAGATTATTAGGTGTAATGAATCAATTGATCATTCAAAACTTGCATCAAACACAAAATTTTGCTGATTCAAAAATAAAATCAGTTTATAACATAGCATGCTATAATTAAATATATGTTATCAAACTTAGATTAAACAATATAATCTGGTACCCAAGGCTCTGATACCACTATAAGGAATTGATCTATCCAACGTAGAGGAAAAACAAAAATAAAAGTATAGATCAATTACCTTTTGCCAAGATTCGAGTATCGATTATGTAGTTTATACGTTAAAATAAAAAATTTGTACTAAAGAAAATTAATCCATTCAAGAATTGGAAATCTTACGCACGTTTGGAGTCTCCTTCAAGTGTCTCTGATTTAATGTCGCTACCAATTCAATATAGAATCACACGAACATTGATCCACACGAAGATAATCCGAAGAACCAAGGGCCGATTTGCTAGAACGATGCAATGGCTTCAAGAATCAAAGAGGGCAGAATTTTGGTTCACCAAAATTGATGAACATGTTTCTGGGGTGGTTAGGGTTTATTATTTTAATGAATGTTATATTGTTTTAATTTTAAGTTTCACTTATATAGTGCGACAATTAAAACCGTATTCCACTAAGGAATAGCCGTGGGCTCCAACCCTAATCCACCCTTGCAACCAAACACCCTTTAATTGGTATTTTAAATTTATATAATTATTATTATAATTAAAATCAATTAACGTATATATATATTAACATTTAATTAATAATAATTCATTTAAATGTATGCGAACACATATTTAAATATAATTCCACTAATTTTAATTTTAATATCAAAATTAAATACAGGCAATAACCTCAACAAATTTAATTGCACTGTGAGATTACCAAAATACTCTTTTGTCCTAAAAGACGAAAGTACCCCTTTCACAAACCGATCCTTTAATTATCTTGTAAATGTGTGACCCGTAGGCTCCTTATCATATCAACAATAAGTAGTATCGCAATTAACACGAATTAATCGTCTCACTACATATGGACCAAGATGGCCCCTAGCAAGGCATCATGGCCACCCAATAGATTCAGATTCAGCGAATAGCTACCTATCAACGATATGGTTTCCGTGCAATCAAATGCTTTCATCATACGTTATCTCATCGAGGATGAGGTACAGAAATAGTGTCAACCTCAGTTATTCTCGATATCTTTGTATTCAGTTATTGGACCAATGACCGGATAAATAAATTGGATTGAGTAACAACTCAATCCCATTGTGGCCACAGATTTGGTGTCATTGCCATTTACTGAATTGTGTAGTGATATAACTTCTCTTGTACCCGAGAGTGACGAATCCTTTGCCGATCCACCATAGTCTTGATACACTCCTCGATGTAGCTAATCACTATTGTATTGATAGCTCTAAATAGAACTATGTTAGGCTAGTGTCAAACTATACCAATCGATGCACAAGGCACTCCGATGATCTCAAGTCTAAGGATCATATGCACCACCATTTGTTAGAGGATTTATTCCATAGACACTGGGGTTACCATCCATATGGAATCCTCTAGTGGGTCTATCTAGTGAACTTCCCTACAGGAAGCACCCATGTGTTACACCAGGTTGTCGGTAAACAACTTTGACAAGTAAGATTAGTCACTGTCTTTCGACAGGGTCGTTCAACACTATGATAGCCTTACCGTATTATCTGTGTCCTTGGTCAGAGTAATAATAGGGCTATGGACATTTCTAGAATGGCCACCATATGTGATCATAGGGTTCTCACTATCAAGATTTGAAACACTTGATACCCTCATCGCGCTTCTACCATCTTGAGGATATATATCAATACATACAGTTATGAATTACACAATATAGAATAAAATACATTTTTATATATTAATAAACATTATTACAAAGAGTCAATTCTGCAATAATTGATTGGCTCTAGGGCACCTACTCTAATAGTAAGTATAGGAACTCTCGTGAAGGATCCCATGGGAAAGAAATAATGAAGAGCATTGTCTATTGAAAAAATCTAGGGCATTGTCAATCCTAACCCTTTTTACCCTTTTGTGAAACTGTGTTTGGATCATGGAAAGGAAATTTAGTATGTGGCTAAAAGCTTGGGATTTGTGTTGCATGAAAAATATCTAAGTCCCTCGGGAAAATTCATCTACAATGGTTAGGAAAAATCAAGCTCCATCATGATTGGGGTCTGAATATGGGCACTAGATATCAAGATGGACTTTACCCAAGCCCATCTGTCTGCCAGTCAAATGGTCCTGAAAGGAGTATGAAATTGTAATTTGCAACTATTATCAAGGCAGAACTTTGGCACATATATTAGGTTAAAGGTGAATTCGGGGACAAAAAGGACATTTCTAAGGACTGTAGTTTCATTGAGTTGAACTATTCTTGTGTGAGTTGCTGAGGCGATATTACCATTTGGCATTCTAACAAAATAGGTGAAGTGGCTTTTTTGTGAGTTTGGAAATATTTAGGGTCACAAATCATATGATTACTAGCCCTTGAATCAATAATCCATAAATCATGGGAAATTTAATTGCTTAAACAGTAAGAATACCTGCATAATTGGCGAAAGCATTGGTGTTTGGTACTTGAGTCAACATATGGATGAGTTGGCTAATTTGTTCAGGTTTGATCATATTAGGTTGAGCATGAGGTCTCGTGGGGTTGGGCACACTCACACTATTTGTTGTTGAATTTCCATATTTAGGACGGTCATGTAACTTTTAACATGTTTCCGAGTTGTGATTTCTCCTTTTAAAATAATCACAATACATTCTTTTTCTAGATCTGGATGAACCAAAACCATTGGATCCATATTGGGAATGCCTTGAATATGACCAGTTGGAGGAGTTTCCTTGATTGTTGACTACATTGACCCCGTTGATTGTGTTGAGTGCATCTTGGCCGTTAGATGGCTTGGGTTGATCCTGGCCGTTTACACCTTTGTATAAAAAACCTTCATTTTTTTTCATTTGTAAACCCTAGCCTCCCTTGACCCTTTTTGTTTTCTTTCTTTTTAGTGACAAGGGCTAGAGAATCACCTAGCTGTGGTGATTCCATGGAGGTTGACAGCTGGCTTTCATCTTGGATGGCAAGTTGGTATAGTCGACGAAAGGATGGCAACGATATCTTGGCAAGCATCTGTGTTCTGAATGGGAGGAAGCTTTCGTTTAACTCAAGAAGAAAATGGATCATCCTTTCTTGATCCTTGAGTTTTTGGAACCGTTGTAAGGTCTCCGATGATCCTTACAATAGTTCAACGATAGCGTCGAGCTCATTCCATATGACTGATAGTTGGTTGTAATATACGGTGACCGACTAATTGTTTTGCTTAATCTCGACAAGATTTTTCCGGAGAGTGAAAAGCTTTGCTAGATCTAACTGCTCATACATCTCTTGTATAAATCACCACATTTCTTTGGCGATTTCTGTTAAGGGTAAGCCGGCAGCAACCTTTTGGGTCAGGGAGTTGACGATCCATGAATGAACTAGCATATTACACTAGGTCTAGTGTTTGTGGAGATATGGATCTACTAGTTGTTCCATGGTTCCATTGATGAAATTGTCTTTATCTTTGGTGATGACTACACGACAGAAATCACGAGCCCACATCGTGTAGTTCTCAGATCCGGTGAGGACTTGTTTTACTAGAACCAGCTTTGGTCCATCAGATGGTGAAGAGAAGAGAGCAATGCCAGGCTCCAGCTAGCGATGATTTGGTTGCACTATCTGGAACTAGAAAGGGTACGAGTTTGGGCTAGAACCCGTAAACCTGAATGGAAATGGATTTGGGCTAGTTTGGGTTTGTGGGCCGGTTTGGTCTTGATTGGTTTGTGTGTGTGGGCCTGTGTGGCTATTTGGGTTGGATTTAGTTTGTGGGCATGTTTGTGTGTTTGGGCTAGTTTGGTTGTCTTGATCTGTCTGACTATTTGGGTTGGCTGGATCGAGGCCCATATTGGGCTCAACTAGTGTTGATGGATTTGATTGGGTTTTTTATGACTCTATTTGGGTTGATTTGGTAAAGGAAGAAAACTAATCAAAGGTTTTCTGTTTTGCAAGTGAAGCAAGAATAGAGACAGGAGAGATTGAGCAACAAGGAAAAAAACTTTGTTAGGAGGCCTACTCTGATACCTTATAAGAACCTGGATAGGAAGTGGCAAGAGTAGCAACTTGGTTGCAAAGAATGCTGATAATCCATGGATTATACTATTTTCATTAGACTTTTCAGTTGGATTTCAGGTACTTTCTAGTTCATTTTAACCTGAATTGTTGCTTAAATCTTTACATTTCGTGTTTCAGGTTAAAATAGACATTTTTAGCAAATAAGGACAAAATTGGAAATTCTAAACTTAGAAGTAAGCGGATCTCAGAAGTTGGGAGAGTTCTGAAGCAGAATAAAGCACTATGAAGCTCGCTTCCAAGGGAGAGCATCAAAGATCGAAAAATCAAGCGAAGATGCAAGCAGAGTGGCAGCTCTGTAATTTCAGAACTTTTCAAGAAGCTTCGCCACGGCGAAGACTTATTCTTCGCCGTAGTGTGCTGATTTCTGAACATGTGCGCTTCTCTCTTTGCCGCGGCAAGGTTTCTTCTTCGCCGCGGCAACGGTCGTGAATTCCAGTTTTGTAAAACGCACAGTTTTACTTAGTGCGTGGTTTTTCTGGGAAATTTGGGCGAAGTATAAAAGGAAACACTTAGCATTTTTTCCAGGGCAGGTCGAATAGGGTTTAGAGCAGCTTTTGCATTTCTTTTGATTTTATCTTTGAACGATTTTGAGCTGTAGAAGGGTGAAGATTCGATTTCAAACCATAGGATTCATCATTTGGGGAGATTTCGTATCTTTTCTGTTATTTTCATTATGTTGAAATTTAATATTTTCGTTTCTTTTATTTGTGTTGTTGATTTAGCCATGAACTAACCCATTTTGGGTTAGGGTTTTGATTGTAATTCGGATTTTAATGGGTTAAGTGATTTATTGTTTTATTTTCATATGATTATGCTTTGATTGTGTGTTACTCTGATTTTTTTAATGCTCTTATGTGATGAACATGGTGAGATTGAGAAATGAATCATGTTAGGCTTCTTGGGTAATCACCATTGTAGTATTGGATGCTAGAGATAGATTCAAAAATCAATGAAATCATTTTAGGGTTCTTATGCTTAATGAGCTTGGATTTTGGTGTGCTGTCGTAGGCAACCAAGATTAAAAACCTTCATAACCTAACTACTGAACTGTAAATAGGGTAAGCAAGGGTCGATCCCACGAAGAGTGTCTAGCCAAATTTTTGATGATGTGAACAAGGCTTGGGGGTTTTGAGTAAAACAGAAAACGGTCTTAGCAAAAATCAAAACAAAAACAATTCAAATCGAAATCAATTAATATAACGAAACTTGGTCTCCGTCAACATCCACCATCGGAATCTTACAACTGATCATTGATGCAAAATTAAATCAATTCATACCTGAATATTCACCGTTGGAACTATTTTCCTATCTCTCCTTAATCGTAATTAATTAGGAAACAAGCGATCTTAATTAATCTTACTACTAAACAACCCTAGACAAGTGCTCAAGATTTAATCTAATGGCAGCCTTAAGAATTAGAGAAATCGATGAAGCTAAACGACACAAACACAAGCGGTTGTATTTAATTTAGTTGAATGTTCTTCTTAAGATTATTAATTCCTGACGTAGCAAATTATTAACCCTAATTGCTTCACAAGTTAGAGGGATCAAACAATTACGGATTTGATATCAAACTCAGCAGTAGATTGCAACAAATAATACACTAGTAGGCCTCCTAGTAATTAATTGCATCAATCATGAAGATATGCACAGAATAACATTCAATACTCAAACACAAAAATTGAACATTAGAATAAAATAGATTAGATCTCACAGTTGGTTGATTCCGAGGTCTCCGTTTCCGACGACCAAGTTACAAAAGCTTTAGCCGCTCATGGCCATAATCCAAAACTCAAAAAAAAGAAAAAATTCCAGAGAAGAGAAGAGAGAGAGGCGTGGTCCCCTTCAAAAACCCTCATCTGATCCCTTTGCAAAAATCCAGTTTTTTTAGAATTCAAATCCCACTCAATCTCCTAAAAGAAATATTCTCCTATCCTAAAATAACATTTATCCTAATCTAATTAATTGGAAATAAAATAAAGTCTTAATACAAAATAGGAAAATGGTGTTTCTAGCTGTAATTTTCGTGCAATAGGTCTTCAAATCTTCCAATAAAAATCTGCCTATTTGAATTGCATGACAAGGCAGAATGTTCTAGAACGTCAAGTGCAGATGCGTCAACTTCAAGCTCGATTACAACCTTGATGCAGCAAGTATCTCTCCAAAATCAAAACATAAAAGTTGTAGATCTCTTCCTTATCGTTCCACAGCATTTTTAATCATCTCAATCGGAGCTCGGATGAGAGAATTATGCCCAGATTACGAAGTAGTGGCGAAACTGTCCGAATTCACCTAATTAATTCCGTTTTTCAATTAACACCTCCATTTGCTTCCTAAATCAAAATAGAATAATAATGAGTACATTTAGGCAACAAATACGTATAAAATACTAAACATTAAGGGGGGTAAATATGACATTTTGCATTCTCATCAAATTCCCCCACACTTAGCTTTTGCACGTCCTCGGGCAAACTAATTCAAACAAACACTACACTCAAGTCATATCAAGAACACCATCATCTCAAGTCATATCAGGAACACCATCATCTCAAGTCATATCAAGAACATCAGCATGATGCATAAGCAACAGTATTTAATCCATGCATATTCATACCTAACTTAGGAAGCAGCAAAATAAAATAAAGTAGAGTTAATGACATTCATCTCTCTTCATCATTTTCCACAATTACTCTCAATCAGTCAATGCAAACAAGGAAACTAATCACAACCAATTCATGTGCAACGCCCCTCTTAAGTTTTCCTCAACTGTTTCTCTTTACTACTACAAACTGGGTAGCAAACTAAGGATATATATATATATTTTTTCTTTTTTTTCTTTCTGTTTTGAAAAAGAATGAGTGCATTTTATGTTCCATCTCATTTCATGGTTGTGTTTATGAGCGAGTGCATTTTACGCTCCATCTCGACTCACCACATACCTTTCTTTTCTTTTTCCTATTTGCTTAAACCCAAATTTAGGACTAGCTTAAGAGAAACAATTTTATTTTTTTTTCTTTTAAGGGTTGTTATACACTCCTCAATCATGCTTCGTCACCAAGTCTACACAACTTCTCAAGACATATTATTTCAAACTGCAAAGATTCAAATATGATTAACTCTATTTTATGAAAGATTGCTAACATCCTAAGTCAAGGAATATGTTCAACAACAAAGTCAAGTTACTGTTTCTTGCATCACTAGACGTTCAAAGACATGACTTAAAGCATAAACCTTCCTAAAAACAAATGCGGGGGTATTTCGTTTAAGGTGTATGTGGCGTTGTTATACCAGAGATTGTCAAGTACTGCTAGGCAGTTTTTAAGGCGGGTTTTGGTTTCCAACCGATATACCCTTAAACTAGGCAGAATTCTCCTTTTTTTTTTTTTTTTTTGAACACTAAACTTAAAACACAACCTAAATCCCCTCCCCTACACTTAAAGCTTACATTGTCCCCAATGTAAGATGAAATGCGAAGAAAAGGCAAAAAATAACCAGAATTCAAAATGCGAGAAAAAGAAAACAAACTCCCCTTGGGTTGCCTCCCAAGCAGCGCCTTTGTTTATTGTCGTTGGCTCGACTCAAGGCTTTTCTTCTTGCGATGCACTGAGTAACGTTCCTCCGTCTCCAAGGAATACATACTTGAGGTAACTAGGGAGAGGCTTCAAATCTAGAATGGGGTCCTGCAAAACAGAGGGTAAAGGCCTCTCGTTAGAAATTGGTAATGCAATATAAGGAACGTTACCTGTCTGCTGCTGTAACTTTGGAGAATCATTCAATGTTGCAACAATTTCCTGCAAATCAATACTAAAAGCTAACTCCTCGTCCTCTTCCTCAAGATGCTTACTAATGGCAACTCCTAATCCATCTTTTCCATCAAGTTCAAAAACTTCCTGTGCTAAAGAATCAATCACATCTATAGAATAAACATGATTATCATCATCATCATCAGGATATTTCATGGCATCATAGATATTAAACTTGACAAGTTCACCATCAAATTCCATGGTAAGAATGACACTATGAACATCTATCTTAGTCTTGGATGTTTTTAAGAAAAGTCTTCCTAACAAAATAGGAGCAGTTTGATCACCATTTTCCATATCAAGCACATAAAAATCAGTAGGGAAAACTAAGCCATTAACTTGTACCAAAACATCCTCAACTACACCCTTAGGATAAGCATTAGATCCATCAGCTAATTGAATTACAACACCAGTTTTATTCAAAGGTCCAAGTTTCAAAGAAGCATATATGGAATATAGCATGACATTAATAGGAGCTCATAAATCTATCATGGCCTTCTCAAACATAGTGTTACCTATCATACAAGGGATAGTAAACATACCTGGATCCTTGCACTTCGCTGGAAGTTTTCTCTGAATCACTGCAGAAACATTCTCTCCCACTCTCAACTTTTCACACCCCTTAAGTTTCTGTTTCCTCTCGCATCTACGAAAAGTCTCATATATATCTCTGTTCTGCTCATCTTTTCTAGATTCTGGCAAAGCTTGAGGAAAAGGTGGTACCGGTTTATAATCAGACAGAGGTGGAAACTTATGCTTAGGAACGCCATTGTCGTTGGGAACGTTCTTGTCTACAATGACGTCTTTCTCCTTTTCTCCCTTCGACGATGCAGGGGCTGCCTTTGTTGGAATCTCAACCTCTTTACCATTTCTTAAAACGATCGCACTTACATTTTCTCTTAGATTTACCACCGTTTGAGAAGGTAATTTCTCCGAACTTTGTGCCTTCAGCCTATTGATCGCGGTTGCCATTTGCCCTATTTGATTCTCCAAACTTTGAACACTGGCTCTCGTCTCCTATTGAAATTGCAAAGTATTAGTTGAAAGAGACTTAACAATATCTTCTAAAGACATACCAGAATTAGAAGTTTGGCTCGGTTGTTGTCTAGGGGGTATGGCTGCTTGTACTGCTGGTAATTTGGGCGGTTTTGATGGTGAGGCTGATTCACTTGTGGATTCCCATAGCCAAGATTGGGGTGATCCCTCCATCCAGGGTTATATGTGCTCGAATAAGGATCATACTTCCTTTGCGGTTGTCCAGGAAAACCACCTGCTGCATTCACTTGCTCAATGGGCTCCTCTTGAAGAGTTGGGCACATATCAGTTGGATGCCCTACTACCGAACAAATTCCACAAGCCTTCACTGTTTGTATATTACCTACAGCCATTTGACGAACAAGAGAAGTTGAACTAGAGATCTGTTGTTCAAGGGAAGAAATATTTACCTCATTATCACGCCTAGATGGAAGGTCAAGCCTACTGCCAAACTGTTGAGAATTGGCCGCCATATTTGCAATCAAGTTTCTCGCGGCCTCAGGAGTTTTATCCACCAAAGCTTCTCCACTTGCAGCATCAATCATGCTCCTATCAGTGTATGTAAGACCCTCATAGAAATACTGGATAAGTAGCTGCTCACTAATTTGATGATGGGGGCAGCTTGCACACAATTTCTTAAAGCGTTCCCAGTATTCATGTAGGCACTCTCCGTTATGCTGCCTTATACCACAAATTTCTTTCCGGATGTTGGCTGCCCTCGAAGCTGGGAAATATTTCTCCAGAAACAATCTCTTCATCTCATTCCATGTGGTTATAGTTCGGAGGGTAGATAATAAAGTCAATCCTTAGCTGAATCTTTCAAAGAAAATGGGAAAGCTCTTAATTTAATTTGCTCCTCGGTCACCCCCGTAGGTTTCATACTCGTGCAAACCACATGAAGCTCCTTAAAATGCTTATGAGGATCTTCACCTGCAAGGCCATGAAAAGTGGGCAAGAGATGTATTAGTCCATATTTTAACTCAAAAGTAGTAGCAGCATCTAAAACAGGAAACGTTATGCATAAAGGTGCTTGATTCAAATCAGGGGCAACAAGCTCTTTCAAAGTCCGATTTCCAACCATGACGTCCTCCTCTTCTATATCAGAGTTGCTAGCAAATTGGGAATCAAAAGCCAAATTGCTTTCCTCAGAATTTCTCCGAACGAACTTCCTTAACCTACACAAAGTGCTCTCAATTTTTGGGTCGAACGTTAAATCACCAAGATGAGAGGACCTGGTCATACAACAAAAAACCTCATAAAAGAATTAGAAAGTAATGAAAACTAATTAGAAAATAAAATAAATAATTTTTTTTTTTTTTTAATGACCAAAAACACAAAACTGGCCAAAAACCCTATCAAACATTGTTTTTTGGCCTCGAGAGGATGGGGCTAGAATTTATTCTAGTCTTGCTCAGAATTTCGTTTTCTTTAAAACGGGTACTTGCAGCACTCCTAATTCAACCAAACTTTTTCTTATGAATAGTACTACTGTTCATCCGAGCGATACTCGTTCTGCTTTTTTTCTTTTGCAAAAAAAAAAATAATAACACAGACGCAATAAAAATCACAAAATAACAAAAAAAAAAAAAAAAAAAAAATCAACTAGAATCACTCCCCAGCAACGGCGCTAAAATCTGGTGTGCTGTCGTAGGCAACTAAGATTAAAAACCTTCCTAACCTAACTATTGAACTGTAAATAGGGTAAGCAAGGGTTGATCCCACGAAGAGTGTCTAGTCGAATTTTTGATGATGTGAACAAGGCTAGGGGGTTTTTGAGTAAAACAGAAAACGGTCTTAGCAAAAATCAAAACAAAAACAATTCAAATCGAAATCAATTAATATAACGAAACTTGGTCTCCGTCAACATCCACCATCGGAATCTTACAACTGATCATTGATGCAAAATTAAATCAATTCATACCTGAATATTCACCGTTGGAACTATTTTCCTATCTCTCCTTAATCGTAATTAATTAGGAAACAAGCGATCTTAATTAATCTTACTACTAAACAACCCTAGACAAGTGCTCAAGATTTAATCTAATGGCAGCCTTAAGAATTAGAGAAATCGATGAAGCTAAACGACACAAACACAAGCGGTTGTATTTAATTTAGTTGAATGTTCTTCTTAAGATTATTAATTCTGATAGCAAATTATTAACCCTAATTGCTTCACAAGTTAGAGGGATCAAACAATTACGGATTTGATATCAAACTCAGCAGTAGATTGCAACAAATAATACACTAGTAGGCCTCCTAGTAATTAATTGCATCAATCATGAAGATATGCACAGAATAACATTCAATACTCAAACACAAAAATTGAACATTAGAATAAAATAGATTAGATCTCACAGTTGGTTGATTCCGAGGTCTCCGTTTCCGACGACCAAGTTACAAAAGCTTTAGCCGCTCATGGCCATAATCCAAAACTCAAAAAAAAGAAAAAATTCCAGAGAAGAGAAGAGAGAGAGGCGTGGTTCCCTTCAAAAACCCTCATCTGATCCCTTTGCAAAAATCTAGTTTTTTTAGAATTCGAATCCCACTCAATCTCCTAAAAGAAATATTCTCCTATCCTAAAATAACATTTATCCTAATCTAATTAATTGGAAATAAAATAAAGTCTTAATACAAAATAGGAAAATGGTGTTTCCAGCTGTAATTTTCGTGCAATAGGTCTTCAAATCTTTCAATAAAAATCTGCCTTTTGAATTGCATGACAAGGCAGAATGTTCCAGAACATCAAATGCAGATGCGTCAACTTCAAGCTTGATTACAACCTTGATGAATCAAGTATCTCTCCAAACTCAAAACATAAAAGTTGTATATCTCTTTCTTATCGTTCCACAGCATTTTGAATCATCTCAATCGGAGCTCGGATGAGAGAATTATGCCCAGATTATGAAGCAGTGGCGAAACTGTCCGAATTCACCTAATTTATTCCGTTTTTCAATTAACACCTCCATTTGCTTCCTAAATCAAAATAGAATAATAATGAGTACATTTAGGCAACAAATACGTATAAAAGACTAAACATTAAGGGGGGTAAATATGACATTTTGCATTCTCATCAGATTTGTTAACTTTCAAATTGTTGGGTGTGGAAAGTTGATAAGGAAGAGTAGGGAAACGTAGCCTGAGAAGGTATGTTTAACACTTAGGAGAGTTCGATTTACAATCAATGCATATGAGTATGAATTTAGTTTAATTTATAGGTTTTACCCATAAAATCCGAATGAAGTCAAAACCCTACCCGTTTTACTTGAATTAATTTCTATCCGTGTTTTTCATCTCGCATTCTTAGTAATTTTAGGTTAAAATTTATTGTTCAGTTTTAATTAGAAATAGCTCCCATTAATCCAAAGAAATCAATTGCTCCAACTTGAGAATAATAGGAAACTTAGTGCTTAGCTAACAATCCTCGTGAGAACGATACTCACTCATCATTATATTACTTGTGCGATTAGTATACTTGCTACATTTGCATATTGTAGGAAACACGCATCAAGTTTTTGGTGCCGTTGCCGGGGAATTGTTTTAAGTTAACATTGAGTCTTTCTATAATTAGCTAGATTGGAGTTTTATTTTTGTTTTTAATTTTCAGTTGGTTTGTGGTCTCACTTTCCTTCATTTCTGTTTTTGCAGTTTATGCGAAGAGCGAGACGTCAACCAGTAGTTCCTATTGATCTTGAGATTGAGAGAACCGTCAGATGACGAACCGAGAGAGAAGAGAAAGAGAGGATTTAGTTATTGAAGCAGAGGAGATAGTTGTTGAAATGGCAGAACCAGAAAACAGGACATTGAGGGAATTTTCAGTTCCCACAGTGAATGGTAGTGGGTCGAATATTACTAGACCTACGTTGCAAGCAAACAACTTCGAGATCAAGTCAGCAATCATCCAGATGATCCAGCAGTTAGTTAGATTTAATGGTGATTTGAAGGAAGATCCGAATCAGCATATTGCAAATTTCTTGGAAATTTGTGACACCTTCAAGTCAAACGGAGTATCGGATGATGCTATTAGGTTGAGGTTATTCCCATTCTCATTGGGGGATAAAGCCAAGGGGTGGTTAATGGCACTACCACCGAGAACTATCACAACTTGGAATGATCTAGCACAGAAATTCCTTACTAAGTTCTTCCCTCCAGCAAAATCAGCAAAATTAAGAAATGATATCACATCATTTCTACAAGATGAGTCCGAGTCATTGTATGAGGCTTGGGAGAGATACAAGGAGTTAATGAGGAAATGCCCACACCATGGCTTGCCAGTTTGGCTTCAAGTCCAAACATTCTACAACTCATCATCCCAACTATGTAAGGCTTCAATCTCTGTCCATTTACTGTAAAGGTGCCCTTTTCTTCATGTGACACTTCCACTGCTCCGTATGGGTGAACTCTTAACACTGTGAATGGTCCGGACCATCTAGACTTCAGTTTTCTGGGAAAAAGCCTGAGTCTAGAATTGAACAACAGCACCTTTTGCCTACTTCAAAGTCCTTCTTCCGGATATGCTTGTCATGCCACGTTTTTATCTTCTCCTTGTAAATCCGGGCATTCTCGTATGCATCGAGATGAAACTCATCGAGTTTATTCAAAGTCAATACCCTTTCTTCTCCAGCAGCTTTCAAGTCCATGTTTAGCTGCTTGACTGCCCAATATGCTTTATGCTCGAGTTCTACCAGCAAGTGGCATGCTTTCCCATAAACCATCCTAAATGGAGACATACCAATCGGAGTCTTAAAAGTAGTTTGGTATGCCCAAAGCGCATCATCTAGCTTCTGTGACCAATCCTTCCTAGATGCATTAACTGTCTTTTCTAAAATCCTCTTCAGTTCTCTATTCGACAGTTCCACTTGCCCGCTCGTTTGCAGATGGTAAGGTGTTGTAACTTTATGTGTCACTCCATACTTACTCAATAGTGCATCCATTTGCCTATTGCAAAAGTGAGATCCTCTATCACTAATGATTGCCCGTGGTACCCCAAACCTTGAGAAAATATTCTTTCTCACAAACTTAATCACTACCCTAACATCATTAGTCGGCAATGCAACTGCCTCGACCCACTTCGACACATAATCCACCGCTACCAAGATATATGTGTTCCCAAAAGAACTTAGGAAGGGACCCATGAAATCAATCCCCCACACATCAAAAAAGTTCAACCACCAGGATGTTGTTCAACGACATTTCGTCTCTTTTTGAAATGTTACCCATCCGTTGACATTGGTCACACTCTTGAATCATCTGGAAGGAATCCTTAAAGAGGGTTGGCCAATAAAACCCTGATTGTAAAACCTTGGCTGCTGTTCTAGCTCCCCTAAAATGGCCACCTACTTCCTTCTCGTGACAATGCCGTAGAATGCTTTCCATCTCCTCCTCCGGGATACATCTCCGTATCATTTGATCAGCACAGTGTCTGTAAAGAAACGGCTCTTCCCAAAAATAATACTTCAACTCTGAGAAGAATTTTCTCTTCTGTTGGTATGTCATTCCACTTGGGAGCACCCTTGATGACAAATAGTTTGCAAAATCCGCATACCATGGTGCTTCCTCCACTCTCATCAACTTCTCATCCGGAAATGTCTCTGTAATTGGCATTTCCTCCTCATTTCCCTTGATTGGTCTCTCAATCCTCGACAAGTGATTAGCCACCACATTTTTCGACCCCTTTTTGTCTCGAATTTCCAACTCGAACTCCTGAAGTAGTAAAATCCATCTTATCAGCCGAGGTTTTGCTTCTTGCTTTACTAATAGGTGCCTGAGTGCTAAATGGTCCATGTAGATGATCACCTTTGCACCTAACAAATAAGAACTAAACTTGTCAAAAGCAAAAACTACAGCCAACAATTCTTTTTCAGTGGTGGTGTAATTCAACTGTGCATCAACGAGTGTTTTGCTCGCATACTGAATCACATGCAACACTTTGTTTTTCCTCTGTCCTAAAACTACCCCTAAAGCAAAATCACTAGCATCACACATCAATTCGAAGGGTAGTCCCTAATCGGCAACTGCAATAATAGGTACAGATACTAATAATTTTTTTAGAGTTAGAAAGGCATGCATGCAATCATCATCAAAGTCAAAAACAACATCTTTATTTAACAAATTGCAAAGGGGTTTAGAAATCTTAGAAAAATCCTTTATGAAGCGTCTGTAAAACCCCGCATGCCCCAAGAAACTTCGGACTACTTTGACATTTGAAGGTGGTAGTAGCTTCTCAATCACTTTTGTCTTTGCTCGATCAACTTCTATTCTATCCTTGGAGATCCTATGCCATAACACTATTCCCTCTTGGACCATGAAGTGACACTTCTCCCAATTGAGCACCAAGTTCGTCTCCTTACATCGCTGCAAAACAAAAGAGAGATTAGTTAGACAGTTATCAAATGATGAACCAAAAACTAAGAAGTCATCCATGAAGACTTCTATGTTTCGTTCCACCATGTCTCCAAAGATTGACATCATGCATCTCTGGAATGTTGCTGGTGCATTGCATAACCCAAAAGGCATTCTTCGATAAGCAAAGGTGCCGTAGGGGCAAGTGAAGGTAGTCTTTTCTTGATCCTCGGGAGCGATGGCAATCTGGTTATATCCTGAATACCCATCCAGGAAACAGTAATAGGCATGTCCTGCCAACCTCTCCAACATCTGATCAATGAAAGGTAATGGAAAATGATCCTTCCTTGTCGCCTCATTCAATTTACGGTAATCAATGCATACTGTCCAGCCCGTCACCGTCACCGTCACCATCCTCGTTGGTATCAACTCGTTACTCTCATTCTTCACCACCGTGATACCTCCCTTCTTCGGAACCACTTGTACTGGGCTCACCCATGGGCTATCGGAAATAGGGTAAATAATCCCCGCATCTAAGAGTTTCACCACCTCCTTTCTCACCACTTCCTTCATCGAAGGATTCAATCTCCATTGTGGTTGCACCCTAGGAGTAAAATCATCCTCCATGAGTATCTTATGCATGCAAAATGATGGCGAGATTCCTCTAATGTCCGAGATGGTCCATCCAATTGCTAGTCTATGTTCCCTCAACACCCTAATCAACCGCTCTTCCTCTAATGTACTCAAACCTGAACTAATAATCACCGAAAAAGTTTATGAGTCTCCAAGATAAACATATTTGAGGTGGGAAGGTAAAGGTTTCAATTCAAGCTTTGGAGGTTCTTCATTTTTCACGCAACTTTTCATTTTCACTTGAGAGAAAAATTTTCAAAATTCAATCTTTTGCCCTCCTAGTGCTTTTCCAACCAAAATTCTTTCTCCCTAACATTCCTAAACACCAGAACAACCCATTTCAACAACAATTTTCGCGAAAATTTCAGGAAAATTTTTGGATCAAAAATTTGGGGCTTTTCAATCTGGGTTATTTCTGGTTCAATTGGTGGCCAATACTCGTTCATATTGGTAAGATCTCGAATACCCAAAGCTTTTTATCGCACAATTTCGAGTTTTTAATTGTAGATCTGAAAATTTTTGTTGTGATTGAGTTGTGGAATTTGGGTGATTTTGAGCATTGATTTTGTTAGAGGAAGAGTAGTTCGTGCTTTGGGTGATTGTTAGGAGTGTGGGTTTTTGAAAAATTGAAGTGTTTGTGTGGATTATTAAAATTTGTAGTTTGGGGGTAGGAAATAGAAATAAAACCTAGTTTAAGGGTATATTGGCTAGAAACCAGAACTCGCCTTAAAAATTGCCTAGCAGTACTTGGCAATCTTTGGTATAACAACGCCACGTACGCCTTAAACGAATAAATAAATAAATAAATAAATTTCTTGAGTTTGATTGTTTTTTGCCGATGATGAATTGTATAAATCAATGATGAGAATAGGCTTGTTGAAATTTTATTGTTGAGAAATGTTAGGCATTGCTTCAAGTTTTTGTTATTGACTGGATTTCGATTGAGGTTTGTTGAGTGGTTCAGCCACAATTTTCATTTATTTTGGCATACTTAGATTCATTTTATGTGGTTAGGTGAAGTTTGATAATGTTGGTGGACTCTAGAACCTAGTAGAGAAGTGCTTGAGGCGAAATTCTAGGATTAGACAAGGTTGAGAAGATGATTTAGGTATTTTTCGAAACGTTTGAGCCTTTCTAGCTGACCCATGAATGAAATTGTCCCTAGTCACCCATTTGAGCTGTTTAAATTTGATTGCTTTATTTTTCTTGGAAAACAACAAAATTGTCCAATCCTTATACCCTAAACACTTTATCGTACCTTTAGGAGAATTCGGTCCTAATGCAAAAGAAAGAGTTGTACGAATGAGCCAAACGAATAGTTTGGGGGTTGGGAGAAGAGAAATAATAATAAAAGAGGTAGTCACCTCAATTCAACTGAATTGTTGTGTTTCTTTCAAAAAAAAAAAAAAAAAAAAAAAAGCAGTGCCTAGTTTAAGGGTATCTGGAAACGAGAACCCAGCCTTAAAAGCGCACAGCGTGTTGGCAACCTCTGGAATAACAACGCCATGTACATCTTAAACGAAATTTCCCCGCATTTATGGCTTCCGGAATAAGAAAAATACAAGTTTGAGGGTTGCGAATTAGTGGACATTTCAATTGGTGGTTAAGAAGAAGTGGAGTCGATTTGATTTCAGTTTTTGGATTAGGAAAACCGAGTTTTCTTACTTTGTTATTCCTATCCTTTTTCTTTGAACCCACTACCCGAGCCTAACGTTACAAGCTTTTAAAGACCTTTTGATTCTTATCTTTGGCTAGTCCTTATTAGTGGAGAGTAGTTCGATATTTAGGCTTATGGAGTCTACCGCCATTTGATAAACTTTACATTTCTGCATAAAATAATCCGGGAAGTTGGAATGTGGATTGAAGTGGGGATCACTTGGTGGAGTGATTGAGGAAGATAGTCGATATAGCTTATAACTTCTTGGAGTGTTGAACATTTCCTGATAATAATTTTTCAACAACTTTTGAGACTTGTGTAAATTCTAGGCAATTCGTTTGTTGAATGTGAGTCTTGTTGGTTTTTGTTCATTTTTCAGTTTTGATGTGTGTGTGTTTTATGTTTTTGTTTGCAGGTGTTGTTTTGTTCCCTTTAGTTTTGTATCGTATGCTCGGGGATGAGCATATGTTTAGTTTGGGGGTATTTGATAATCCGTGGATTATACTGTTTTCATTAGACTTTTCAGTCGGATTTCAGGTACTTTCTAGTTCATTTTAACCTGAATTGTTGCTTAAATGTTTACATTTCATGTTTCAAGTTAAAACGGACATTTTGAGCAAATAAGGACAAAATTGGAAATTCTAAACTCAGAAGTAAGCGGATCTCAGAAGTTGGGAGAGTTCTGAAGCAGAATAAAACACTATGAAGCTCGCTTCCAAGGGAGAGCATCGAAGATCTTATAATCAAGCGAAGATGCAAGCAGAGTGGTAGTTTTGTAATTTCAGAACTTTTCAAGAAGCTTCGCCGTGGCGAAGACTTATTCTTCGCCGCGGTGAAGTATGCCAGACACGAACATGTCTGCTTCTCTCCTCGCCGCGGCGAGGTTTCTTCTTTGCCACGGCGACGGTCGTGAATTCCAGTTTTGTAAAACGCACAGTTTTACTTAGTGCGTGGTTTTTTTGGGAAATTTGGGCGAAGTATAAAAGGAAACACTTAGCATTTTTCCAGGGCAGGTCGAATAGGGTTTAGAGCAGCTTTTGCATTTCTTTTTATTTTATCTTTGAACAATTTTGAGCTGTAGAAGGGTGAAGATTCGATTTCAAACCATAGGATTCATCATTTAGGGAGATTTCTTATCTTTTTTGTTATTTTCATTATGTTGAACTTTAATATTTTCGTTTCTTTCATTTGTGTTGTTGATTTAGCCATGAACTAACCCATTTTGGGTTAGGGTTTTGATTGTAATTCGGATTTTAATGGGTTAAGTGATTTATTGTTTTATTTTCATATGATTATGCTTTGATTGTGTGTTACTCTGATTTTTTTAATGCTCTTATGTGATGAACATGGTGAGATTGAAAAATGAATCATGTTAGGCTTCTTGGGTAATCACCATTGTAGTATTGGATGCTAGAGATAGATTCAAAAGTCAATGAAATCATTTTAGGGTTCTTATGCTTAATGAGCTTGGATTTGTTAACTTTCAAATTGTTGGGTGTGGAAAGTTGATAAGGAAGAGTAGGGAAATGTAGCCTGAGAAGGTATGTTTAACACTTAGGAGAGTTCGATTTACAATCAATGCATATGAGTATGAATTTAGTTTAATTTATAGGTTTTACCCATAAAATCCGAATGAAGTGAAAACCCTACCCATTTTACTTGAATTAATTTCTATCCGTGTTTTTCATCTCGCATTCTTAGTAATTTTAGGTTAAAATTTATTGTTCAGTTTTAATTAGAAATAGCTCCCATTAATCCAAAGAAATCGATTGCTCCAACTTGAGAATAGTAGGAAACTTAGTGCTTAGCTAACAATTCTCGTGGGAACGATACTCACTCATCATTATATTACTTGTGCGATTAGCATACTTGCTACATTTGCATGTTGTAGGAAACACGCATCAAATGCTGAAGAGAAATAACAATAGAGAGAAAACTATTTGTTTGTATTGTGTATTTTTCATTATACAATTGTAACAATTTATACAAGTAGAGAAATGACTTGTAAGGAAAAAAATATTGTAAAAAATTATAGGATCAATTACAGAAGGCAATAACTTGATTTCATCATCCAACACCATATTAAGACCATATTAAATATTCCGTTTATTGTGCATCATTAATATTGGATCGTTAACAATTTTGTTTTTGATTCTTATATGTATAGTTTAATAATTTTTATTCATTTTTAATTTGATGATTAAATCAAAGAGAAGAAAAGGGTTGACGATGGGATTTTGTGGAATTGGAACCAATATTTGGGAAAAATCAGATCTTTTTTTTTTTTAAATTTAAAAATTGGTTCAAAACCGGTTAACTGAACCGATCAATCAACTCGATTACAAACCGGTTTGATTTCGATTTAGTTTTCCACCTAAACCGGATTCTGGTTTGGTTATTCAAGCCAACTAAATTTATATTTAAGCCCCAATAACATAAATAAATATATATATATATATATATATATATATATATATATATATATATATATATATATATATATATATATATATATATATATAAACTTAAATTACCAAATTAACCATTTAATCTTCTAGTACACCCCAAATATTAAAGAACTCTTTCTTTCTCATAACTTTACCCACTTTATTTTATTCTAAATTATGTTTACAAAAAGAAATTTAGTTATATTTTTAATATTAAAATATTTTGAACCCATGGTAGATGTATTCAAAATCAGTAGGAAGAAAATGACCATGAAAGAGTTTTTAATTTGTTTTTCAAATTTTATTTTGTTTCAGTTTTATCTTTCTCTGTTTTCTTCATGAAAAAGAAAATAAAAACTAGAAAAGAAAAAGAGAAAAATAATTATTTCTAACACTTATCCATTGCCAATTGATATGCCGAATGAAAAGCATTTGTTTCTTACTTTTCAATTTCTCATGGAAATTGTATTGAATGGAATAAAAAAAAAATATATATTGTGGGTAATATTTAAAGAAGGAATATGTAAATGTTGAAGGAATACACTAGGATTAATTTACCAAAGACTTGCGAAAGAATGTCGCACTCATCAATTTACCTGGACAAAAAATGATGATGACTGAAAATTTAACACAAAAATTAGTGATTGAAATTTAACCTAATAGAAAAACAAACAATAGGTTCATAAAGAGATTCGCAAAAAGAAAAATTGTGGTTAGGGGTAATTTTGATTTACATATTAACGTTTTAAAATATTTAATTATTATGGAGGCTTAGAAAGAAATTTCATGAGGTTTAAATAACGCTACTCATTTTGCTGATGCAAGATTTTACACCAACTAGAGTGATCCGATTGACCTTGGTGGAATTGAAACGAGTGTGTGCATGATTGATGATAACCAACAAAGTATGAATATGAAGGCAATAATGTAAATGACACAAAAAGGTTTTTAAAGTGGTTCGGGAAGTTATGATCTTGAGCCTATGTCCATTGTTTTTCTTATTTGCTTTAAGAGCTTACAAGAATGTAGTATAATTCCTAGACCAAAATGTTAATCCCTTTTCCATCATTGAAAGGGGTTTATGTACAAGTTTTGTGCAAGGGAAAGAGCGAAATTAAATAGATTACAGTTAAGATTGATATGCAACTCCAATATTCTCGCGATTGAGTGTTGGGATTGCTCCGTTATTGCTGTTGATTCGATCCCTTCTAAAATATCTGGGATCTGAGTCTATCAGTGATCTGCTTGAAGAATTGTCGAGATTGGTCGTGATTAGGTCGAGCTATGACTCGATGAGCTTATGCTGGGTTAGACAATCGTTTGAGCCAAACTGATTCAGGGTCGAATTATAACCTTACAGAACTCTGACTTCTCCAAGCTTGATGGAAAAATCACACGCAACATCTGCCCTTTAGTGTTTGGTGCTTGTTTTGAGCTTCGAAGACTAATTGCTCGATTTAGTGTCAAGCTCAGACTTCGTAGGTTATGTGTTGAACATATTTTGTCGAGCTTATTGAATCAGGCTTAATCTTAGTCAATGTGACCAAGACTTGGCATTTTTTCTGCTATGACATCTTCGATAAACTTGGAGTTTGAAACAAGGGGCATGCAAGTAATTTCCATGTGGTCATGTTGCATTAAATGTAGCCAACTTTTGTAGTTACTTTTCATCGAGTGTGGGTGGTTACAGCTATCCACGCATGAAGTCGAGGCGATGTGCGATGACGATTATGATTGTACCAATCTGACGGTTGATTGTCTCTCACGAATGATCAACACGTGGCCACGTTGAACGATCGCGATTGCTTGATGAATGGAGGGCCGAGATTTGCTATAGATCGATGACTACAGTTGAATCCCTCCCATGCTCATCACTATAAAAACGAGCTTTCTTCGTCAGAACACAAACTTGCAACATTTCTAGAGCATTACTTGCTGCCTTTATTCTGTTGTTGTTCTTTCATTCTCATGAATTTCCACCACCTTTACACTTCGGTAAGTCTCCTTTCTTCACTTTTACTCACTTTAAACCTTTCTTGCTGTTAAGGGTGGCCATTGCCATGGCCACATTAGCATTTTTTAGGGTTTTTGAGTTTTTTTTTTCTTTTTTTGTTGGTTTTGGGCTTTAAAAGGGTTTAAGGACGTGGCCGCTAGAATCCTGGTAGTCTGCTTGTATCTGTTGGTCGATGCGAGCTACCCTAGGTGCCTAAACTGTTAGTAAACGATCCAGTTATGCAGCGGAAAACAAAAATATTTACAACATGGATCATTCTATAGAACCAAGATCTGGGCACAAAAATTACAGTTTATAAATTATAATCGAATCTGCAGAATAATCAGTTTCAAGTATAGAAATCATACGCACGTTTGGAGGCTCCTCCAACTTGTCTAACGTATTTCGCTACCGAACCAAGTGTAGGATCGAACCGGTGTGGTCCACACGAAGATAACCTTAAGGAACTAAAAAGGGATTTGATAGATCCTCTTTAGCCTTTAAGAATCAAGAAGAAAACAAAGTGTATTTGATTTTAGCAAAGAATGCAATCCGGCGTGAAAGTGTTTAGGGGCCGGAATTTTTCCTTTCAATGATTGAATGAGTGAATTAAAATATTTCACAAAGTGTGCACTTATATAGTGCACACTGTACCCTATTCCATCATGGAATGGGCTTGGGCTCCAACCTAAACACCCCTTGTATCCAAACATCCCCCTTAAGATATTTTTAATTTTAATTTATCATTATCTCAATTAAATTCAATTAATATATATTTACAATATATATATTAACATTTAACAATCATGATAATTTATTTAAATATATGCGAACACATATTTAAACATAATCTCACTTATTTAATTTTAATATCAAATTAAATAAAGTACGACCTCAGCAAATTTAATTGCACTGTGAAATTACCAAAATACCCTTTCACCTAAAAAGACGAAAATGCCCTTTTCTAAACTGGTTCTTAAATTATCTTCTATGTGTGTGACCCGTAGGCTCCTCATCATACCGGTAGTGTGTAGTGAGACGATTAATTACTGTGTGTAGTATCGCGATTAACAACAATTGATCGTCTCACTACACACAGACCAAGATTGGCCCATAGCAAGGCATCATGGCCACCTGATAGATTCGGATTCAGCGAAGCAACTACCTGTCAATGATATGGTTACCGTACAATCCAATCCTTTCATCATCCGTTATCTCGACGAGACCAAGGCATAGAAATAGTGTCAACCTTCGGTTACTCTCGATATTGTGTATTCAGTTACTGGACCAATGACCTGTATTATAAACTAGATAGAGCAACAACTCAATCCCACTATGACCACAGCTTTAGTGTCATTGCTATTTACTGAATTGCATTGTGAGTAACTTCTCCCATACCCAGGAATGATGAATCCTCGGTCTATCCACCATAGTCTTGATATACTCCTTGATGTAACCAATCATCACCGTATTGGCAGCTCTGAATAGAACTGCGTTAGGCTAGTGTCAAACTACACCAATCGGTGCACAAGACGCTCTGGTGATATCAAGTCTAAGGATCACATGCACCATCATTCGTTAGAGGATTTGTTCCATAGACACTGGGGTTACTATCCATATGGAATCCTCTGGTGGGTTAGTCTAGTGACTTGCCTACAGCAAGCACCCATGTGTTACACCAGGTTGTTACCAAACAACCTTGACAAGTGAGATCAGTACTACCTTTCGACAAGGTCATTCAACACTATGATAGCTTTACCGTATTATCTGTGCCCTTTGCTTCAGAATAATTCTGAGGCTACGGACGTTTCTGGAATGGCCACCGTATGTGTTCATAAGGTTCTCACTATCAAGATTTGAAACACTTGATACCCTCGTCACGGTTCTACCATTCTAAGGACATATATCAATATATACAATGATTATTTACGCGATATAGTATAAAATGCATTTTATTAATCAGTGAACATTATTACAAAGAGTCAATTCTGCAATAATTGATTGGCTCTAGGGCATCTACTCTAACAATCTCCCACTTGCATTATAGCCAATCATTCATGTATTTAATTCCAAATGATCTCAAGTGCCTTTCATGCTTCTACTACGACAGAGGCTTTGTTAGTGGATCTGCGAGATTATCGTCAGTATGCACTTTACTGATCTGCACATCTTTCCTTTCAACTATCTCTTTGATGAGATGAATTGTCTCAGTATGTGTTTGGACTTCTGATGAGACCGTGGTTCCTTGGCTTGAGCAATTACTTCATTGTTGTCACAATAGATGTCTATAGGATCAACAATCGTGGGAACCACGCCAAGTTTAGAAACAAACTTCTTAATCCAGACTACCTTCTTGGCCGCATCTGCTAATGCAATATACTCAACCTCCATTGTAGAGTGATAATCCGAGATTTATACTGTTTTTATTAGGCTTTTTGGTCGGATTGTAGGTACTTCTTAGTTCATTTTTGCCTGAATTGCCACTTAATTCTTTACATTTTTATGTTTCAGGCCAAAATGGACATTTTGAGCAAATAATGAACGAATTGGAGTTTCTGGACCTAGAAGTAAGCGGATCTCAGAAGTTGGGAGAGTGCTGAAGTAGAGTAAAGCACTATGAAGCTTGTTCCCATGGGAGAGCAGGGAAGATTGAAGATTCAAGCAAAGAAGCAAGTGGAGGGCAATTTTGTAATTTCAGAATTCTTCATGAAGGTTTGCTGCGACGAAGTCTATTCTTCGCCGTGGCAAAAACTGTTAAGCACGAGATTATTTTTTCATCATCGCCACGGCGAAACTCTTTCTTTGCTATAGCGTAGTCTGTGAATTTTAGTTTTTCCAAAATGCACAGTTTTATTTTAGGAAAGTTTTAGGTCTTTGGGCGAGGTATAAAGGAAAAACTTTACCATTTTTGTAGGGGTCGTCCAGTTTTCGTCTGTTCTCATTTAGTTTTGGATAGATTTGATTTTGAGAGAGAAGATTTGAGCTTGAATCTTGTGGATTCTTCAATAGGGGAAATCTCTACTCTTTTCTCTGCATTTTAATATGTTGAACATTGTGTTTACTGTTTTTCTCACTGTGTATTTTGATTTAGTTGTGAACTAACCCATTTTGGGTTAGGGTTTTGATTAAGTTCGGATTTCTATGGGTTAATGAATTGATTATTGCTATTTCCATATTCTTGCATAGATTGTGTGGTTATTCTGTTTTTAATGGAATTTATTTGATGAATATGATGAGATTGAGAAATGAATAATATTGAGCTTCTTGGGCAATCACCATTGTAGTATTGAATGCTAGAGATAGATTTGAGAATCAATGAAATCAATCTAGGATTCCCTTACTTAATGAACTTGGATATATTATTCTTCAATTTATTGGGTGCGGAAGTTTAATAGGGAAAAGTAGGAATTCATAGCCTGAGAAGGTATGTTTAACAACTTAGAGAATTTGATTTACAATTTGTGCATGTGAGTGTGGAATTAACATAATCCGTAGAATTCATCCATAGAGTCTGAATGAAGTCAAAACCCTAACCGTTTGTTAAATTGATATTATTCTTGCGTTTAAATTCATGCTTCCATTAATTAGTTTTTAATACTTAGTAAGTTTTAGTTCAGTTTTAGTTTTAATCTCTCCCATTAATCCAAACAAAGTCGGTTCCTCAAACTTGAAAAACACTTAGGAAAATTAGTGCTTAGCAACCAATCCTCATGGGAACGATACTCACTTATCACTTTATTACTTGTACGATTAGTGCACTTGCTATTTGTGTATGTTGTAGTTACAACGCATCAAGTTTTTGGCGCCGTTGCCTGGGATTGAGTTTTGTGTTAACATTAAATTTTTCTTGTGTTAGCTAGATTGGAGCTTTATTTTCGCTTAATTGTTGTTTGTTTAATTTTTGTTATTCTTTTCGGTTGGTTTGTGATCTTACTTTTTCTATTTTTCTGTGTAGTTTATGCAAAGAGCAAGACGTAAGCCAGTGGTTCCTATTGATCCTGAGATTGAAAGAACCACTAGAAGACTTAACAGAGAAAGAAGAGAAAGAGAGGCTACAGTGGAACCAGAGGTTATAGTTGTTGAGATGGCAGAAAATAGAACACTAAGGGAGTTTTCAGGTCCCTCAGTTGATGGTAGTGGGTCGAGTATTACTAGACCAGCAGTACAAGCCAACAACTTTGAGATAAAGCCAACAATCATCTAGATGATCCAGCAGTCGGTACAGTTTAAGGGAGATTTAAAGGAAGATCCAAATCTACACATTGCCAATTTTTTGGAGATTTGTGATACTTTCAAGTCAAACGGAGTGTTAGATGATGCCATCAGATTGAGACTATTCCTATTTTCATTGAAGGATAAAGCTAAGGGATGGTTAATGGCATTACCAACAGGAACGATTTAGCACAGAAGTTCCTGACCAAATTCTTTCCTCCAGCAAAGTCGGCAAAGCTGAGAAATGATATCACATCGTTTCTACAAGAAGAGTCGGAATCATTGTATGAGGCTTGGGAGAGACAAAGAATTACTGAGGAGGTGTCCACATCATGGGTTGCCCGTTTGGATGCAAGTCTAAACATTTTATAACAGATTGATGGTGAATGTGCAAACTATGGTGGATGCAGCATCGGGAGGAGCATTGCAAAATAAGACTCTAGAAGAAGCTCATGAGTTGCTTGAAGTTCTGGCAAGCAACAATTATCAAAGACCTAATGAGAGGGTGCAGCCGAAGAAACCTATGGGCCTTCATGAAGTTGATGCATGTACAGCCATTTCAGCTCAACTGATAGCACTTTAGAAACAGTTGGGAAGTATGCAAGTAAATTCCATTCAAGCACCTCAACTAACTTGTGAATTTTGTGCAAGTAATCACGTGAGCAGCGAATGTCAAGTGGGGAACACGTTTGCTTCAGCATCATCATCAGAGTAGGTTAACTACTTGGCAGGAAATCAAAGGCAACCGAACAATCCGTACTCCAACACATATAATCTTGGTTGGAGGAATCATCCGAACCTGTCTTGGGGCAATCAGAATCAACAGAAAATCAATGGAACCAAAGAGCATTGCCAAACAACCAAACAGGGGTGAACAATCAATCAGGGGAGCAAAGAGTGACAAAATTGGAGGACATTTTTGAAAAGTTTATGCAAGAGACCACAGGTTTTATGAATGAGACAAGAACGAATTTCAGAAATCAAGGGGCGTCCATTCGAAACTTGGAGGTACAAGTGGGTTAATTGGCTGATAAGTTAAATGAGAGACCACAGGGCTCACTACCAAGCAACACAGTGACTAACCCACGTGAGCAAGCAAATGCGATAACTCTAAGAAGTGGGACAGTGTTGGAAGAAGTGGAAAAATCAAGGGAAGAAGAAAGTCCATCAAAGGGAGAGAAAAAGGAAGAGTTTGATGAGGAGGTTGATGAAGAGATAGTTGCTGAAGAGAAACCATTTAGTTCTAGGGAAGAAGAACAAAAACGGGAAGTGAGGCAAAGACAAGGAAAGAAACTGCCATTTCCCGAGATACCACCAGAATTGGCACATCACACCCCTCTTATGGCCGTTTCCTGAGAGACTAAAGAAAAAGAATCAGGATAAGCAGTTTTCCAAATTCATTGAAATATTTAGAAAATTCCATATTAACATTCCTTTTGCAGATGCATTATAACAGATGTCGAGCTACGCAAAATGTCTCAAGGAGATTTTATCAAACAAAAGGAAGTTAGAGGATGAGGAAATAGTGATGCTCATGGAGGAGTGTAGCGCCATTCTCCAGAAGAAGCTGCCCCTGAAACTCAAAGATCCAAGGAGTTTTACTATTTCTTGCATTATAGGAGACATTACCTTTGATCGAGTTTTATGTGATTTAGGTGCTAGCATCAATTTAATGCCTTTTTCTGTTTTCGGGAGATTGGGAATTGGTGAAGTAAAGCCAACGACCATGTCGTTGCAACTTGCAAATAGATCCATCAAACATCCAAGGGGTATAGTCGAAGATGTGTTGGTGAAGGTGGACAAGATTATTTTTCCGGCAGATTTTGTTGTATTGGACATGGAAGAGGATAAGGAAATGCCTCTTATTTTGGGCCGACCATTTTTTGCCACAGGAAGAGCACTCATTGATGTGCAAGAAGGAAAGTTACTATTTAGGGTTTAAGATGAAATAGTAACATTCAATGTGTTTGAGGCTATGAAGTTCCCATCCGAGTCGGATTCGTGCTTTAGTGTTAATGTGGTGGATAAACTAGTAGCGGAGGTCATTAAAGAGAACACTCCACAACTACCTCTAGAAGCGTGTATTGCCCAATCAAGAATAATAGAGGTAGATGAGTCGGCAAGGAACGAATGTGCTAGATTGTTAGAAGCATTTCAGTCGATTGATGAGAGCCAAGATCTAGAATTTGAGGAAATTGATTTTGAAAAAGAGAAGGAAAAGGAAAGAAAGGAAGAACCTTCAAAGCTTGAGCTGAAACCTTTACCTTCCCACCTCAAATATGTGTATCTTTGGGAATCAGAAACCTTTCCAGTAATAGTTCAAGGTTGAGCAAATTGGAAGAAGAGCGGTTAATTTGGGTGTTGAGGGAACACAAATCGGCAATTGGATGGACTATTTCGGATATTAGAGGCATCTCTCCATCTTTTTGCATGCAAAAGATACTCATGGAGGATGATTTCAAGCCTAGAGTTCAACCACAACGAAGATTGAATCCTTCGATAAAGGAAATGGTGAGAAAGGAGGTGGTGAAACTTCTAGATGCGGGGATAATTTATCCCATTTCTGATAGTCCATGGGTGAATCCGGTGCAAGTGGTTCTGAAAAAGGGAGGTATCACAGTGATAAAGAATGAGAGCAATGAATTAATACCAACTAGGATGGTCACAGGCTGGAGAGTGTGCATTGACTATCGGAAATTAAATGAAGCGACAAGGAAGGATCATTTTCCATTTCCTTTCATCGATCAGATGTTGGAGAGATTGGCAAGGCATGCTTATTACTGTTTCCTGAATGGTTATTCAGGATACAATCAGATTGCCATCGCTCTTGAGGATCAAGAGAAGACGACCTTCACTTGTCCCTATGGCACCTTTGCTTACCGAAGGATGCCCTTTGGGTTGTGTAATGCACCAGCCACATTTTAGAGATGCGTGATGTCGATCTTTGGAGATATGGTGGAGCGGTTTATAAAAGTCTTCATGGATGACTTCTCTGTTTTTGGTTCGTCCTTTGATAATTGCTTATCTAATCTCTCTTTTGTTTTGCAGCGATGTTAGGAGACGAACTTGGTGCTCAACTAGGAGAAGTGCCACTTCATGATCTAGGAAGGAATAGTGCTTGGTCATATAATTTCAAAGGATGGAATAGAAGTGGATCGAGCAAAGACAGACGTGATTGAGAAGCTGCCACCACCCTCAAATGTTAAAGCTGTTCGAAGTTTCTTGGGGCATACGGGGTTTTATAGACGGTTTATCAAGGATTTTTCTAAGATCTCTAAACCCCTTTGCAATTTATTGATTAAAGATGTTGCTTTTGATTTCAATGATGAATTCATGCATGTCTTTCCAACTCTAAAAAAGTTATTAGTGTCTGCACCTATTATTGTAGTTCCCGATTGGGGACTACCATTGGAATTAATGTGTGATGCTAGTGATTTTGCACTAGGAGTAGTGTTAGGATAGAGGAAAAACAAAGTGTTATATGTAATTCAGTATTCTAGCAAAACATTCACTGATGCACAATTGAATTACACCACCACTGAAAAAGAATTGTTGGCTGTGGTTTTTGCTTTTGATAAATTTCGATCATATTTGCTAGGTGCCAAGGTGATAGTCTACATGGACCATTCAGCACTTAAGCACCTATTGGCAAAGCAAGAAGCGAAACCTTGGCTGATAAGATGGATCCTATTGCTACAAGAGTTTGAGTTAGAGATACGAGATAAGAAAGGTTCGAAAAATGTGGTGGCAGACCATTTGTCAAGGATTGAACGACCAATTCAGGGAAATGAAGAAGAAACCCAAATCAGAGAAACTTTCCTGGATAAGAAATTGATGAGAGTGGAGGAAGTACCGTGGTATGTAGACTTTGCAAACTACTTGTCAGCGAGAGTGCTCCCCATAGGCATGACCTTCCAACAAAAGAGGAAGTTTTTCTCAGATTTGAAGTACTACTTCTAGGAAAAGCCATTTCTGTATAGACACTATGCTGATCAGATGATACGTAGGTGTGTTCTGGAAGAGGAAATGAAGAGTATTCTAAGGCATTGTCATGAGAGGGAAGTAGTGGCCATTTTGGAGGAGCTAGGGACAGCAGCCAAGGTTCTTCAATCTGGGTTTTACTGGCTAACCCTTTTCAAGGATTCTTTCCAGATGGTTCAGGAATGTGACCAATGTCAACGAAGTGGGAATATTTCAAAGCGAGATGAGATGCCACTGAACAATATCCTAGTTGTTGAGCTATTCGATGTATGGGGAATTGACTTCATGGGTCCCTTTCCAAATTCTTACGGGAATATGTAAATTTTGGTAGCAGTGGACTACGTATCAAAATGGGTGGAAGTAGTTGCATTGCCATCCAATGATGCTCGGGTGGTGGTTAATTTTGTGAGAAAGAATACTTTCTCAAGGTTTGGAGTACCACGGGCAATCATTAGTGATGGAGGATCGCATTTTTACAACAGGCAATTGGATGCACTTTTGGGGAAATATTGGGTGAAACACAGAGTTGCGACACCCTACCATCCACAGACTAGCGGACAAGTGGAACTATCAAACATAGAACTAAAGGGAATCTTAGAGAAGACAGTCCACGCATTGAGGCAGGATTGGTCACGAAAGTTGGATGATGCATTATGGGCCTATCGCACTGCATTTAAGACTCTGATTGGTATGTCTCCATTTAGGATGGTCTATGGGAAGGCATGTCATTTGCCGGTAGAACTCGAGCATAAGGCCTACTAGGTAGTGAAGCAACTCAACATGGATTTACGAGCTACTAGGGAAGAAAGGATGTTGACTTTGAATGAACTCGATGAGTTCCGTCACGAAGCTTATGAGAATGCTAGGATGTACAAGGAAAAGACCAAGAAGTGGCATGACAAGCATATCAGGAAGAAGAACTTTGAAGTGGGTCAGAAAGTGTTGTTGTTTAATTCTAGACTTAGGCTTTTCCCTGGAAAACTTAGGTCTAGATGGTCCGGACCCTTCATAGTTACAAGAGTTTACCCATTCGGAGCGGTGGAGGTGTCACATGTAGAAAAAGGCACATTTAAGGTCAATGGCTAGAGGTTGAAGCCATACATCGACGGAGTGATGAGTTGCAAGTCAATTCCCCTTCGGCTTGACATTCCGACATGAGAACTTGAGAGAGTCGAGCTTTCGACTACAAATAAGCGCTCATTGGGAGGCAACCAATTGTTTTCATTCGTTGTTGTTTATTTATTGTTCTGTAGTTCTGTAGTTTTCGTATAATTTTAAGATGAAGTCTAATTTGTGTGTTTTTTAGTGTTTCAGGTGAATTATCGAATCAAGGCGAAAAATGGAATTTTTCTAGTTTTTGCCGCGGCGAAGCACATTTTGCAAAATTTGGAATTCGGAAAGTCCTAGACTTCGCTGCGGTGAAGTATTTTCTTCGCCGAGGTGATGAGCCTCTGTATTTTTCTGTCGCGGCGAAGAATTTGGTTTCGCCGTGGCGAAGCAAGTTGGGCGAAATTTACTAAGGGAAAATTCACCGCAGCGAAGAATTTGTCTTCGCCGTAGCATCAACTGGGTTAAAAATCTAGGGTTTTTGAATTGAAGAACTTCGCCGTAGCGAAACCTGCTTTTTATAAATACTCACCGCGACTCTTCATTTTTTGCAAAGCATTTCAAACACATCCGAGAGCAAACCTTTTCCATCTTCAATCCAGAGCCTTCCCAGTGATTTCCCAGCAAAGTTTCTCACTCCTTAACCTTTCTACAAACCAAAACAACTCGTTCTAGCAAAGATCTTTGCAAAAAATTTAATAAAATTGCGGGTTCAAGAATCTGGGGATTTCGTGATCTAGGCTATTTTTGGCTAATTTGGTGGTGAATACTCCCTAGTTTTGGTAAGATTTCAAGTTCCCTAAGCTTTTAATTGCACAATTTCGAGTTTAAAGTTGCAGATCTGAAAATTTTGATTGTTGATTGAGTTGTGGATTTTTTAGTGTTTTTGTGCTTTGGTTTTGTTTGAGGAAGTGTAGATTGTGAATTGTGTGGTGTTGAGGAGTTTGGGGTTTTGAATTTTTGAGTGTTTGGTTGAGTTTGGAAGAATCGAATTTTGGGGGTCTAGGTGCGAATTTTGGAAGTGTTGTTTTTATTGCAGAATTGATTGTGGTTGTTCATAGGGCTCTTAGGGTTGAATTTTTTAGTTGAATTGTTGAGTTGAAGTGGAGTTTGGGAAAAATGCCGCTCAAAGTGTTTTCCATGGGGAAAGGAAAAGGAAAAAAAGTGGACAACCGATTTGTGAATGACAAGGCTCGGAAACAATATGAAGGGGCAATCCAAAGGAAAGATAAAGGATTTATTCTTTGAGGCGTGGATTGGACCGCGAGACGAACTAAGGATTGGAGTCGAGGGAGACGTTGGGAATTGTTTATGAGTGCACCTGCACATGCGGCTGTAGAGCCGATAGTGCGAGAGTTTTATGCCAACCTCCCAGAGTGTGAATCTGGTTATGTGTTTGTGAGGGGTACTGATGTGGCATTTGATGCGAAGGTCATCAATGAGTTTCATAACCTGCCTAATATTGACCGTAATGATTATGAGGATTTTAGGAAGACACAGTTTGAGGATGATACTATTCTTCCGATCATTACAAAACCGAATACCACTAGGAAGATTTCAAAGAAAGGCAGGAAGAGCATCAAGGGAACTAATTTGACACTGGTTGCTCGGTTGTGGTAGTACTTTATTTGTGCGAGGATGATGTCGGAGATGCACTATAGTACGGTGACTTATGAGAAGGCATTATTGCTTTATTCTATTGCCACAGGAAAGAGAATGGATGTGGGAAAAATTATCTTGAACAACATTCAGCATGCAGCCAAACCAGGGCGAGGGAGTTACCCTTTCCCACATCTCATTACAGAGTTGTGCACTCGAGCAGGAGTCGAGGCAACTGATGATGAGCCACTTATCCATGCTGCCCCAGTTCTCGACGCAGACTATTATCACAAGCATCTTGAACATCTAAACAATGAGCAACCCAGCGTTGGGACAAAATGACAGAGAACCACACAAGGCACTGCCACATCATCCAGTTCCATAGCCACTATGAAGGAGATGATGCGGCGAATCTTGGTCGATGAAACGGATGGCAAAACGTCAGGATTGGCTAGCAAAGCAAACCCAGATGATGTATGACATGCAGAACAGTTGCTTCACCAAGCTCAACGTTGATACTTCAGAATTCCAATGGGGTGGCCCGGGATTGAGAAGAATGGATGACTCCAGGCTCGAAGAAGGACGATGCGGGAGGGAGGAGGAGGCCGAAGAATGAACTTGAGCAACTGTTTTTGTTTTTTTATTTTTTTTTTCTTGTTTTAGTTGTTTTTGTATTTTCATTTCAAACAGTGAACTAATTTTCTTTTTGTTTTGGATTGTTTAATTTTTGTTTTAGTTTCCTAGTAGTTGAAAAGGCGAGATTAGGATTGTAATAACTTCACATTAGCAGTGAACTTTTCTAACACAGTGGACACCACAGGTTTTCCATTGTTTTTCAGAATTTGGTGATGAAAAAAAAGCCAAGGGAACCGGGTGTGCATCTTTGTTGATCGAAACTTCAACTTCACGAATTAATCAGGGAACTATCTCGTACCTTTGTAGATTTCTGTTTTTCTATTCTTAAATTATGCATAATGTGACATTGGGGACAATGTCATCTTTAGTTTGGGGGTAGGAAAAATTTGAAATTTTTTTATTTGTGTTTATTTTCTTTTCATGTTTTGTTGAATATGCCAATGATGAATTGTATAAGTCTATGATGAGAATAGGGTTGTTGGGACTTTATTGTTGAAAAATGTTAAGCATTGCTTCAAGTTTATGTTGATTGATTGAATTTTGATTGAGGTTTGTTGAGTGGTTCAACCACCATTTTCATTTATTTCGGCATGCTTAGATTCATTTTATGTGGTTAGGTAAAGTCTTGATAATGTTGGTAGACTCTAAAACCTAGTTTAGAAATGCTTGAGGCGAAATTCTAGGAATAGACATTATTAAGGAAGTGATTTAGGCGATTTTTTGAAACGTTTGATCCTTTCCAGCCGACCATGAATTCTATCCCTAGTTACCCATTTGAACCTTATGAAATCATCGTTGTCCTTTTTTGTGTTTTTTTGCAACCAATAATGCCCGAACCTTTCACCTTAAACACGTCCGTGACCTTTAAGAGAATTCTAAACCTAATGCAAATACAAAGAGCTTGGAGAGTTGTGTGAATGAACTAAAAGATTAGTTTAGGGGTTGTGAGAAGGGCAAGAAGAATAAAAGGGGTAATTAACCTCAATAAAATGATTATTGCCATTTGATTAAAAAAAATTGAGAAGTGCACATGCTTGAGGGTTATAAATTGGTTGACTTTGTAGTGGTGGTTGAGGAAGAAAGTGGAAGTTGAGTTGAGTCTTGATGTTTGCTTAAAGAAAACTGAATTCTCTTGCTTTGTTAATCCTGTCCGTTTCTTTTAAGCCCACTAACCGAGCCTAACATTACAAGCTTCTGATCTTTAGTAATGTCTAATCCTCATTAGTGGAGAGTAGTTCGATACTTAGGCTTATGGAGTCTGCTGCCATTTGATAAACTTTGTTTTTCTGCATAAAAATAGTCCAGGAAGTCGGAATGTGGATTGAAGTGGGGATTACCTACTCGGGGGACCAATAGAGAAAGATAGTCGATGCAACTTATAACTTCTTGGAGTGTTGGACATTTTTCTAGTAATAATTTTTCAACGATCTTTGAGACTTGTTTAAATTCTAGGCAATTCGTTGTGTTGAGTTGAGTCTAATGTTTTATTTTATTTTCAGTTTTGTTATTTTGCGTTGTTTTGGGCGTTTGTTGTTTTTTTTCTTCCTTTGTATTTTGTACCTGATGCTTGGGGACGGGCATGTCTTTAGTTTGGGGGTATTTGATAATCCGAGATTTATACTGTTTTTATTAGGCTTTTTGGTCGGATTGTAGATACTTCTTTGTTCATTTTTGCCTGAATTGCTACTTAATTCTTTACATTTTTATGTTTGAAGCCAAAATAGACATTTTGAGCAAATAATGAGTGAATTGGAGTTTCTGGACCCAGAAGTTAGCAGATCTTAGAAGTTGGGAGAGTGCTGAAGCACTATGAAGCTTGTTCCCATGGGAAAGCAGCGAAGATCGAAGATTCAAGCAAAGAAGCAAGCGAAGGGCAATTATGTAATTTCAGAATTCTTTATGAAGGTTCGCTGTGGCGAAAACTGTTAAGCACAAGATTATTTTTTCCTCGTCATCGCGGCGAAACTCTTTCTTCGTTGTGGCAAAGTCTGCGAATTTTAGTTTTTCCAAAACGCACAGTTTTATTTTAGGAAAGTTTTAGGTCTTTGGGCGAGGTATAAAAGAAAAACTTTACCATTTTTGTGGGGGTCGTCCAGTTTTCGTTTGTTCTCATTGAGTTTTGGATAGATTTGATTTTGAGAGAGAAGATTTGAGCTTGAATCTTGTGGATTCTTCAACTAGGGGAAATCTCTACTCTTTTCTCTGCATTTAATATGTTGAACATTGTGTTTATTGTTTTTCTCGCTGTGTATTTTGATTTAGTTATGAACTAACCCTTTTTGGGTTAGCGTTTTGATTAAGTTCTAATTTCTATGGGTTAATGAATTGATTATTGCTATTTCCATATTCTATTCCATAGATTGTGTGGTTATTCTGTTTTTAATGGAATTTATTTGATGAATATGATGAGATTGAGAAATGAATCATATTGAGCTTCTTGAGTAATCACCATTGTAGTATTAAATGCTAGAGATAGATTTGAGAATCAATGAAATCAATCTAGGATTCCCTTAGCTTAATGAACTTGGATCTATTATTCTTCAATTTATTGGGTGCGAAAGTTTAATAGGGAAAAATAGGAATTCATAGCCTGAGAAGGTATATTTAACAACTTAGAGAATTCGATTTACAATTTGTGCATGTGAGTGTGGAATTAACATAATCCATAGAATTTATCCATAGAGTCCGAATGAAGTCAAAACCCTAACCGTTTGTTAAATTGATATTATTCTTGCGTTTAAATTCTTGCTTCCATTAATTAGTTTTTAATACTTACTAAGTTTTGGTTTAGTTTTAGTTTTAATCTCTCCCATTAATCCAAACAAATTCGGTTCCTCAAACTTGAAAAACACTTAGGAAAATTAGTGCTTAGCAACCAATCCTCGTGGGAACGATACTCACTCATCAATTTATTACTTGTACGATTAGTGCACTTGCTATTTATGCATGTTGTAGTTACAACGTATAATAGAGTCCGCTACAGTGCTTTTTTTGGAGCTCTTCCAGCTCACGACACCCCCATTGAGACAAAATACAAACCATGATTGCGATTGATAATCATCTTTGTCCGTTTGGAAACTAGCATCACTGTATCCTTTTACAGTGAGCTCATCTTCTCTTTCATAAACCAAGAACATATCCTTAGTGCTCTTCAGGTATTTAAGAATGTTCTTGACTGCCATCTAGTGACCCTCACCTAGATCCGATTGATATCTACTACAAGTGCTCAAAGCACATGAGACATCAATCCGAGTACATAGCATGGCATACATGACGGATCCAATTGTTGATGCATATGGGATCCTCTTCATCTTATCTCTCTCATCTTGTGTTATAGGACACAATTCCTTAGAGAGATAAACACCATGTGACATCGGAAGAAATCCCTTCTTGGATTCTTCCATACTGAATCTTTTCAGTACTTTGTCAATATACGCACTCTGGCTTAGGCCAATCAACCTACGCGATCTATCACGATAGATCTTTATTCCAAGGATGTAGGCTGCTTCCCCTAAGTCCTTCATGGAGAAGCACTTGGATAACCAAGTCTTTACCGACTGCAAGTTCGGTATATCATTCCTGATCAGAAGTATGTCATCGACATACAATACTAGGAATGCCACTACCCTCCCATACACTTTCTTGTAAACACAAGGTTCATCTTCGTTCTTGATAAAACCGAATTCTTTTACGGCTTCATCAAAACGAATGTTCCAGCTCCTTGAAGCTTGCTTGAGTCCATATAACTTGCATATCCTATTAGCTTGCCCATCAAGAACGAAACTATCAGGTTGTGTCATATACACATCCTCTTCAACGTTTCTGTTCAAGAAAGCTGTTTTGACATCCATTTGCCAAATCTCATAGTCATGATATGCAGCAATCGCAAGCATAATCCGGATGGATTTAATCATGGCAACAGGTGAAAAGGTTTCTTCATAGTCAATTCCATGAATTTGTTTGAAACCTTTGGCAACCAATTGTGCCTTATAAGTATGCACCTTACCATCCATGTAAGTCTTCTTCTTGAAGACCCATTTACACCCTATGGGTTTTACCCCTTTAGGTGGTTCCACCAGAGACCATACTTGGTTATGGTACATGGAGTCCATCTCAGATTTCATGGCTTCAAGCCATTTAACAGAATCTGGGTTCGATATAGCATCTTCGTAGGTTCTGGGTTCATCGTCTTGGTAGACTAGTATGTCACCATGTTGAGTCACGAGATAACCGTATCTCTCAGGCTCATGGCGTACTCTCCCAGATCTACATAGCTCCTGTGCTACTTGAGGTGGTTCACTTTGATCCACAGCTTGTGGAGTAACCTCCTCATGATGTTCAACCACTTCATGTGGCACATCATCCCGTCCTTCGTCTAGTATATTTTATGGTTCTAGAACTTCATCGAGTTTTACTTTTCTCCCACCAGTACTTTTTAGAAAAAATTCCTTTTCTAGGAAGACACTAGAAAGAGCAACAAAAATTTGGGTGGTAGAAATAGTATCCTTTGGTCTCCCTTGGATACCCCACGAATATATATTTATAGGATTTTGGGCCCAGCTTGTTCGAAGTCAATTTCTTAACATAAGCTTTGCAACCCCAAATCCTTAGATAAGACAAGCTGGGCTTTCGCCTACTCCATAGCTCATATAGAGTCTTATCTACGTACTTTGACGGCACACAGTTCAAAACGTGAGTCGCAGTTTCTAGGGCATAACCCCAGAACGATGTAGGTAAATCACTAAAACTCATCATGGACCTAACCATATCAAGTAAGGTCATATTCCTCCTTTCAGACACTCCATTGTGTTGGGGTGTATACGGAGGGGTGAGTTATGATACTATCCCACATTCCTTTAGGTATTCAGAAAACCCTGAGCTTAAGTATTCACCTCTTCGATCCGACCAAAGAGCTTTAATACTCTTGCCCAACATATTATGTACTTCATTCCTGAATTCCTTGAATTTATCAAAGGCTTCAGATTTTATTAGAGTAGATGCCCTAAAGCCAATCAATTATTGTAAAATTGACTCTTTGTAATAATGTTCATTAATCAATAAAAGGCATTTTATTCTATATCGCATAAATCATTATTATTGCAATATGTATTGATATATGTCCTTAGAATGGTAGAACCGTGACGAGGGTATCAAGTGTTTCAAATCTTGATAGTGAGAACCCTATGAGCACATATGGTGTCCATTCTAGAAATGTCCAGAGCCCCACAGGGGGGCTCAAGTAAGGGCACGATAATACGGTAAGACTATCATAGTGTTGAACGACCTCCTCTCAAAAGCGGGGGTGCGATCTCACTTGTCAAGGTTGTTTGGTGACAACCCTGGTACAACACATGGGTGCTTGTTTGCTGGCGAATTTTATTTTACCACAAGTTCAAGTTCACCGGTGACCCACCAAAGGATTCCATATGGATGGTAACCCTAGTGTCTATGGAACAAATCCTCTAACGAATGGTAGTGCATGTGATCCTTAGACTTGAGATCACCGGAGCCCCTTGTGCACCGATTGGTGAAGTTTGACACTAGCCTAACGTAGTTCTTTTCAGAGTTGTCAATACGGTGGTGATTGGCTGCATTAAGGAGTGTATTAAGACTATGGTGGATAGACAGAGGATTCATCACTCTCGAGTATGGGAGAACTTATCTCACGACGCAATTCAGTATATGGCAATGACACTAAAACTGTGGCCACAGTGGGATTGAGTTGCTGCTCTATCTAGTTTATAATACAAGTCATTGGTCCGGAAACTGAATACATAATATCGAGAGTAACCGAAGGTTGACACTATTTCTATGCCTTCGTCTCATCGAGATAACGTATGATGAAAGGATCGAATTTTACGGTAACCATATTTTTTGACAGGTAGCTACTTTGCTGAATCTGAATCTATCGGGTGGCCATGATGCCTTGCTAGGGGCCAATCTTGGTCTCTGTATTAGTGAGACAATTAGTTGGTGTTAATCGCGATACTATACACTACCGGTATGATGATGAGCCTATGGGTCACACATATAAAAGATAATTTAAGACTCAAGAAGTAACAAGGGCATTTTCGTCTTTTTAGGCGAAAAGGTATTTTGGTAATTTCACAGTGCAATTAAATTTGCTGAGGTCATAGCCTTTTATTTAATTTGTCAAAAAAAATTAAATAAGTGAAATTACGTTTAAATATGTGTTCGCATATATTTAAATAAATTATCATTATTGTTAAATGTTAATATATATGTTAATTGATTTTAATTGAGATAATGATGAATTAAAATAAATATCTAATTGGGAGTGTTTGGAAAAAAGGGGTGTTTGGGTTGGAGCCCAAGCCTATTCCATATGGGAATAAGGCAATTAAAATAACACTATAAAAGAAAAGTGTTAATTTAAAATAGTGAGATTATTCATTTCACTCATTCATTAAAAGGAAAAACACATAGCCCCAAAAATACTCTCTCCCATGCTAGTTTTGTTTTGGATTGAAAGATCAAATACATTTCTTTTCTTTTTTGTTCTTGAGACTAAAGAGGATCTAGCAAATCCCTCTTTAGTCCCTTGCGATTATATTCGTCTGGACTACGTCGGTTCGATCCTACACTTGGGTTGGTAGCAAAATAAGTTCAGAGACAACTTGGAGGAGCCTCTAAACATGCGTATGATTCCTTGAAACTCTAGATTAATTTTTTGCAGATTCTTATTTTAATGTAAACTGTAAATTTGTACCCTGATCTTGGTTCTATGGAACGATCCGTATTGTTTAAAGTTTTGTTTTCTGCTGCGTAAATGGATCGTTTCCTAACAGATTTATGTCTCATAAGGTAGACATAACCATATCTACTGAAATCATCAGTAAATGTGATTAAGTATGAATATCCACTCACGCCTCAAGCGTAGTGGACCACATACATCACCATGGATGATGCCTAACAGCTCAGTAGCCCTTTCACCTTGTCCTATGAAAGGAGACTTGGTCATCTTGCCTAACAGGCATGACTCGCATACCTCAAATGATTGAAAGTTAAAAGGGTCCAAAACTCCATCCCTTTGAAGTTTTGCAATGTGGGTCTTATTAACATGACACAATCTATAATGCCAGAGGTATATCTAGTTTTGATCGCTATGTTTAGCTTTTTTGGTTTCAACATTGAGAATATCTTTATTGTTTAAATCAAGAACATATAATCCATTATATAACCTTGCAATTCCAAATAAAATACCGTTCAAACTAAAGGACAACAATCCATTAGATATCTCAAAATGATACCCTACATTATCCAAAGCGAATACTGAAATAATATTTCTAGAAATAGAAGGTACGTGATAACGGTTTTGTAGTTCCAACAACAAGCCCGTAGGCAAACATAAATAGTAAATCCCTATAGCCAATACAGTCAAATGTGCTCCATTTCCAACTCATAGGTCCACCTCTCCCTTGGCGAGCAATCTACTCTGCCTTAGTCCCTGCACATCAGTACAATTGTGAGTACCCCATCCTGTGTCAATGACCCAAGATGTTGAGGGAGAGAAGTTAATCTCAATCATAAACATACCTAAAGTCGTAGCATCTGACTTCTTCTTACTTGCTAGGAAAGCCTTGCAGTGTTTCTTCTAGTGGCCAGTCTTGCCACAAAAGAAGCAGACTACTTTACCCTTCCATATGCCACTCTCAGGCCCAAAAGCAACCTGTCCTTTGGGCTTGGGCTTGGGTTTGACCTTGGCCTTACCCTTGCCGTTACCCTTTCCTTTACTAGTAGCAACCAGTAAAATAGGCTTGGACTTCTTCAAGTCCTGCTCTGCAGTCCTCAGCATGTTCAAAAGCTCTAACAGGGTTTTCACCATCATATTCATATTGAAATTCATTATGAATGGTGCATAAGAGTCAGGCAAGGATTACAGAATCAAATCCATTTGTAATTCTTCATCCAACTTAAATCCTAAAGTCTCAAGCCTCTCTATGTGCTCGATCATCTTGAGCACATGAGGATCAACTTGGGCTCCCTCAGTCAGACGACTCCCAAACAGTGCTTTCAACACCTTGTACCTCTCATGTCGAGCATTTCCTTCGACAAGCTCCTTGAGGTGTAGAATAATGGCAGCAACGTCCATATTCTCATACTACTTTTGCAGCACTGGTGTCATCGATGCTAACATCAAGCATTGAATGCCATCAGTATCATCAAGGAACTTTTGATAAGTATCATTTACTTCCTGAGTGGCATCAGGATCGGCTTAGCCATGTATGGCTTTTCAAGGATATACAATTTCTTTTCTGACTTGAGTATAATCCGAAGATTACGATACCAGTCTAAGAAATTGGATCCATCCAACCTGTTTTCTTTCTCGATTATCGGTTGTAGGTTTATACTGCTCATTTTGGTGAATCTACAACTGCAGAAAAGATAAAGTCATTATAAAGTTCATTATTATTTACTATGGTCTTTTATTAAACAATGCTCCCACTATTTTACTCAAGTCAATAGCCTTTACTATTAACTCGGGAAAGCCCGTTGACTTTCCTAGTAGACCGAGATCCCATCCTACCCATTTCAAACCTTCAATTTGGCGAACAAGCCAACATGAGTTGATTAGGCAGGCCAACAAACTTAATCCACACCAGTTGATAGCTCCTACTATCAACCTCAAATGTGAAGAAGCCAACAAGCCAATCACACAATCTAATGGAGACTACATGCCATCGTCCTCAAGTGTGATTCTTAGTATGAACAGAGTGGACACTACATGCCACCACGTACACACAATATGTGTACTTCTCTACTTTGCCTATGATGCGTTTATCAACCTTCGCTTTGGCGAAAAAGCAAAACCGTCATTTTAAGTCAACCCATCACCATTAAGGAAAACTCCAATGCATTTTAACCTCCCACTGGTAGAAGTGTACCCTTCGCTTTGGCGAACAAGGTTTCGACGAACAGTGGTTTGATTAAAACCATGGTGACGGAAGGCTTACGTGACTTAATATACTTTAATTGAGGGTTTGTTATTTAATGTCTCACCAGATTATTATCTTTGTTAGAATGACATTGTTTGGCATGTTATTGAACATTCAACCTTAGCATGCATTCTAAAAAAAATATTAAAACGTGCTGGTACATGGCCCAATTAAAAACCGATTTCCTCGAGCCTAGAGGAGTTGGTAGGTCACCTAGGGGTCCTGTAATAAAATCTTGAGTCTTCAAGTATAATCATCTCTTTCTTGATCTGTCTTCAAGTACATTACAAAAACATCATTCTAAATTTACAATAAAATTAATCTCAAACTAATTTTACATCAACAAATTTAGAAACCTCAATTTACATTCGAAGGGAATGAGATGAGAAGAGAATGTACATTGAGAAGAGGAGAAAGGTAGGACACGTATGCCCTATCTAATAAATTACAATCATACATACCCAAAATTTTTTTTAAAACATTCACCATAGGTCTAAGGCTCATGTACCGGGCACCATGCAATATACAAACAATTACATGACATTCGTTCAAAAATAATCAAATTTTGAATTAGGTGGGTGAATTATTAATTACCCCCTAACAATCTACAGATCTACAATTTGGTCCAAAAGTTTTGAAACTTTACAATCTGGCCCCTACGCACTCGGAAGTTGTAACGCCCACACGGAGGTATGTAATTTAATTTATGTTTTTATAGCCCTTAGTTGGTTTTGGTTAAAGTTATTTTGAGAGAATGTGAAGAAAATGCCTTAAACTTGTATTAAGGGTAAATGGTCTTTTCACTCAAAATTAGTTGAAATTGTGGGGAGTGAAAAGAGATAGAATTTTATGGAGAATGCAATAAAAATGAGGGCATTATGGTAATTGACTAAGGGACAAAGATGAAATTTCCAAGAAAGTGTAAGGGCAAAATGGGAAAGTATGTTTATAAAATAAGATATTAATGGTTTAGTTCTCTTCTTCCACCGCCACTTTCCTTCCCCATTTTCTCTCAACTTGTCACTCAATTTTCCAAGGATTTTTGAGGACTTTTGAGTGGATTTTGACAAGGTTTTGATCCTAGGCAACAAGAGGTAAGAATTCTTGCTCTATATATAAGATTTACTTGTGTAGAAGTTGAATTCTTATTAAGTTTATGCTTAGGGTTAAGGGGAAATTTGAGTCCAACAAGAGTAGAGAGCTTTAGTGGAGACTACTCAAGTATAAGGTAAGTAAATCCAACTCAAAATCCAACTCAAGTTAAAGTTTAAGAAATCAATTGAGTAGAGATTTCTTTAAGCATGTATATGTTATGATTGTTGGGAAATTGAGATGAGATTGGTGATTATTTATGCTTGTTGTTGGATATATGTGAGTATGAGAAGTGTTTTTTATTGTATGATGATAGATTGAAGTTTGGTTGAAATTGGAAGAGTTTAAGAAAGTTTTGGGAGTTTTGCCGTGATAGGGATTGTGATGATACAAGAGAGTTTTACTCTCATTTTGGATGGTTTAAGAAACAAATAGAATTATAATTAAAGTAGAGTTTGTATATGCACATTTATTGTTTGATGAAATGCCTAAGAGAAGCATGAGTATGAGTAGAAACCTTAATTTTATGCAACATTGCATATTTGCATTTCATGAGTGCATTTAAGTAAGAATTCTAAGTATGAGCCATCCATATGCATATATTTGTATATATGTAGTACTTAAGAAAGAATAAAGAATTTTAAGAATAAAACACTCTAAGAATAAAGAGAAAAATGGAAAAAGCACTAAAGAATTAAAGAAAGAAAAAGTGTTAGAGAAGAGAAAAAAAATAGGTTGTTGTGATGGGAAACCGTGAGTGCTAAGAAGAAATTCCCACATACACGCCACCTTAATTGAGTGGCATAAGAAGAAAAAGAATTGTACGACCCGTAAGAGTGTATGTGGATGAGGGTTGTACCAAGAAGAATTCCTACATGCACGCCACCTTAATTGAGTGGCCTAAGAAGAAAGAAAGAATTTGTATGGTCCACAAGAGTGCATGTAGATGAGGACTGTACTCACTCACACGGCCAAGGTTTCGAATCCATGCATCAACCGAGTCCGATCGGCAAAGAATAAGAAAAGAATAAGAAAGAATAAGAATAAGAAAAGAAGGAATAAGAAAGAACAAGAACAAGAAAGAAAAGAGAAGCTTGAACAAGCAAGACAAGAAAGAAAAGAAAAGAATAAAAAGAAAAGAAAAGACATAGAATAAGAAATAGAAAGAAGAAAGAAAAATGAATTTTTATGCATTATTGCATATGCATATCATTCATCTATATTACCATGAATTCCATCATGGTTAGAAAGAATAGAAAAAATAGAAAGAAAGAACAGAGAAAAGGAAAGAACAACGAGAATTAGGAAGAAAGAAAGAGCAGTAAGAATTAGAAACAGAGAAAGAAAAGAGAAAGAACTAGGAACGAAAGAAAGAAGAAGGGAATTAAGTAAGGAAAGAACCAAGGAAGGAGAAGAGATAAGGGATTTACTTACTGAGCATTTTTGTGCTCATCCTGTTGTTTTTCCATGTTTTGCAGGAAATAGGTGAGCAGCGGTCGAAAGGAAGTCGACAAGCGGAGAGAATTGGCATTACTGTCCACCGTTGCTAAAGTTTTTGTACTTGTTATTTTGGTATATGTAAAGAATTATATTTTATAAGTAAAGAAAAATTTTGGGCCCAACTATTTTTCATATGCTAAGTATGTATGTTTTTATTATATATGTTCTAAAGTATACTAGTATAAAGAAGTCATTAGTGCGCTCCCTGCGGCGATGAGTTAGATCGCCACAGCGTGCACTGATTAATGTCACGCTCATGCTAAATATGCGCTCGTCGCGGCTATGGGTTATATCACCGCGGCGAGTGCTGATTGCAAACAGTTTTCGTCCTAAGGACGATCGCGGCGACGATGTATTATATCGTCGCAGCGAGCGCTGATATTGCAATCAGTGTGAACGCCAATCGGATTTTGCAATCAATATAAGCTATTGATTTCAACAAAATTCCATAACCAAATATTCCAAAGTTGCAGATCATCAATAGATTTAATTTAATCAATTAATCGATTTCTTAAAACATGCTCTCATGGCAGATTTTGTGCAGATTCTTCAAGACAACATTTTATCAATCAAATACACGTAATCAACCATCCACATAAAAACTGTAAAATCTGGTACCCTAGGCTCTGATACCACTATTAGTTAACGATCCAGTTACTCAACGGCAAACAAAAATATTTACGACATGGATCATTCTATAGAACCAAGATCAGGGCACAAAAATTACAGTTTATACATTATAATCGAATTTGCAGAAAAATCAGTATAAAAATCAATGCGAAAAATCGGAAAACTTTAAAGTATAAAAATCATACGTACGTTTGGAGGCTCCTCCAACTTGTCTAACGTATTTTGATACCGACCCAAGTGTAGGATCGAACTGGTGTGGTCCACACGAAGATAACCTCAAGGAACTAAAGAGGGATTTGCTAGATCTTTTTTAGCCTTTAAGAACCAAGAAGAAAACAAAGTGTATTTGATTTTAGCAAAGAATGCAATCTGGCGTGAGAGTGTTTAAAGGGCTGGAATTTTTCCTTTCAGTGATTGAATGAGTGAATTAAAATATTTCACAAAGTGTGCACTTATATAGTGCACACTATACCCTATTCCATCATGGAATGGGCTTGGGCTCCAACCCAAACACCCCTTGTATCCAAACATCCCCTTTAGGATATTTTTAATTTTAATTTATCATTATCTCAATTAAATTCAATTAATATATATTTACAATATATATATTAACATTTAACAATAATAATAATTTATTTAAATATATGCGAACACATATTTAAACGTAATCTCACTTATTTAATTTTAATATCAAATTAAATAAAGGCTACGACCTTCAAAGAAATTTAATTGCACCGTGAAATTGTTAAAAATACCTTTTCGCCTCAAAAAGACGAAAAACACCCCTTCTTCTAAACTAGTTCTTAAATTATCTTCTATGTGTGTGACCTGTAGGCTCCTCATCATACCGGTAGTGTGTAGTATCGCGATTAACACCAGTTAATCATCTCACTACACACAGACCATGATTGGCCCTTAGCAAGGCATCATGGCCACCCGATAGATTTGGATTCAGCGAAGCAACTACCTATCAACGATATGGTTACCGTACAATCCAATCCTTTCATCATCCGTTATCTCAACGAGACCGAGGCATAGAAATAGTGTCAATCTTTGGTTACTCTCGATATAGTGTATTCGATCTTGGACCAATGACTGTATATAAACCGGATAGAGCAACAACTCAATCCCACTGTGGCCACAGTTTTAGTGTCATTGCCATTTACTGAATTGTGCCATGAGATAACTTCTCATGTACCCGAGAGTGATGAATCCTTTGTCTATCCACCATAGTCTTGATACACTCCTTGATGCAACCAATCACTATCGTATTGACAGCTCTGAATAGAACCACGTTAGGCTAGTGTCAAAATACACCAATCGGTGCACAAGGCGTTCTGGTGATCTCAAGTCTAAGGATCACATGCACCACCATTCGTTAGAGGATTTGTTCTATAGACATTGGGATTACCATCTATATGGAATCTTCTGGTGGGTTAGTCCAGTGAACTTGCCTACAGCAAGCACCCATGTGTTGCACCAGGTTGTCAACAAACAACCTTGACAAGTGAGATCGACCAGCCGCTTTGCGGTCGTTCAACACTATGATAGCCTTACCGTATTATGTGTGCCCTTTACTTTAGAATAATACTAAGGCTACAGACATTTCTAGAATGGCCACCATATGTGCTCATAGGGTTCTCACTATAAAGATTTGAAACAATTGATACCCTCGTCACGATTCTACCATTCTAAGGACATATATCAATACATACAATGATGATTTACGCGATATAGTATAAAATGCCTTTTATTGATCAGTGAACATTATTACAAAGAGTCAATTCTACAATAATTGATTGGCTCCAAGGCATCTACTCTAACATAAACTAAAAGCAAAGTGTGGATAGGTCACTGAATTTTCAAGCTTTAACACTTGGTCGCTTCTGTTTTAGGTACTCCAAAGGCGAGCTTCTATCATGTCTTTTTCCAGCAGCCACTGCAAAGACCAATTGTTTGATTCCCCGATGACCTCAACTATTTGCGAGGAAGTAGTCCAAGAGGTTCTTGAGGACTTCGTTGTAATGGGAGCTCGACACCCTTAGTCTTGTGGGTTCTTGAGCCATGCTTACATGGACTCTTCCACTGAGGAAGTTTCCAATTCATAGGCCTCGGAAGGAACCACGTTCCTTGATTGGGGCCGAGGATATTGAGCACATAACAAATGTTTATGCGCCTCAACTTGCCGTGACAACTCTGGGAGGCTTCGCTCAAGAAAATCCCCACGCTTGTTGTGTGGAAATTTTTTATACCCTCCTAAGGTGTGGGATGTCTGTTCCCCCTCACTACTTCATTGCCAACATTTTAGAAAGGTTTGACATTGTTCCCCTTCAGCTAAAGGCGAACTCATGCATAATAATTGTAGGCATGTACATAGCGTATATTAGGGGTGGGAGAAATTATCCAAAAACCAATTCGAACCAAAAACTGAACTGAAATTGGACTAAAAATCCAGTTTTTTTGCAAAGCAGTCCGATTTTCGTGTGTAAATTGGAAAACCGAAAAATCGGTTTGGTTTTTGGTTTAAGAGTTTTCCCAAACCGATTTTTACCCTAACCCTAACTATATAAAGAATTTTTTTTTTTTTTAATTTTATCAAACTTTTTGCAAAAGCTCCACCTCCACTTCCACTCTTCCAAACTCCATTGCAAACGCCACCCACCACCAAACTCCAAAGTCCAAACCTATCCATCTGTCTTCTCATCACCGTTAACCATTCTCATTGGCGATCGAAAACGACGACAACTTCCAGTGACCACCACAACCACCTAGCGATGATGGGAGCTCTAGTTCCGCCAAAGTTGAACCACGAACAGAGACGACCACTATAGCTGAGCTAGTCCACTACCGATTCAAATCTTTAACCTTTAGCTACTCCACGACTAGTAGTCCTAGTCCACGCCGATTCAGCAAGGTAATGCATCTTCTAATTCAAGCTTTCATGTTTGTTTTGGTAGGTAACCCTAGTCTCCTTTTCTTCTCCGTTCTATCTCTTTCATTTGTCCCCTCCAAGGTAAAATGGCACTGTTTGGCTCCATAGAAAATTCTCATTTTCTCTAGAAATTTGTTATTTCCGAAAAAATGTGAAAGTTTATTTATTTATTTACTTTTTGTAGAATTCAAATTTTTTTATTATTCCTAATATCTCCTCTTTATCGGAATATATATATTTTTTTAATAAATCTTGTTTCTTTATGTTTTCAGAAGAAATCAAGAAAAATTGCTGGGGATTTTGAAACAAGCTAACTTGGTCAATGTAATATTTGGATCTCATGTTGAGGTGTTAGAGCAAGAGATTTTGAAATAAACGAATGACATGGTTAAGGTAAATTCTCCTTTTTAGACACCAAGCGACAACTTTCTTTCGATCTTGAAGCACGAATTACATATTACATAAACTACATCTGGTCATGTTGAATTTCTAGTATGAACTAGAGCATGAGAAGCTTGAATTGGAACTAGAAGAGGAGAGGAGATCACGCAAAGAGCGTGAGAAGCTTGACTAGTTGCTACAACAATACCCATAAATAATAGAACAACAATACCCCAAAAAAAAAAAATGTAATAAATTTCTGCATTTGGTGACTAAAATGTAAAAAATTTAGAATTTAAGGTTGAATTGGAAATTCGGCTTTAAAAGCTGTTAACTTAGGGATAAACCAATTGAATATTGATTCGGTTTAAAGGGGTTTAAAGGTTTATACCAAGTAAACGTTCCTATTTCGTTCACGCCTTTTGCCCAAAACCGAATAACCAGGTTGGTTTTCAGTTTATGCAATCTAGTTCAGTTAACCGAATTATACCACCTCTAGTGTACATGATAACTGACTTGGGCAAGCTATTTGTAGACGAGCTTGTCCATTTGTATGGGTTCAAAAAGAGTTACGACCAAACATACTACCTCTCTAAGGCGAGGAAAGTACAATTTAACAGTTTGGTTGAGGTCCTAAAGAAAATTCTACATTAGGACTCATAGTAATTCTTCTATGAGGCCGAGGAGACACGCATTTTTGGCTCAGAAGCTAGTAAGACCCCGATCTTTGTGCGTACAAAGAGTGTTTCCAAGCTCAACAAGCAAACTAACAAATTCTCTCTATTTTTCAATAAACATCAAGTAGAACTTCCTTCCTGAGGCGAGCTTAGAGTGGCTTCAGTGGTTTAGCAATCTCCTCAATAGTGAACGCGATGTTACCAAGCTCAACACACTTTCTCAGTTGACAGCGTATAGCTTTTGCGTCAACGAAGCTAAATTTTACACCATTTTTGAAAAAGGTAAGTGTTTGATAGCTTGCTATTTATGATCTTGTTTTGTTAGGCTACTAACCACTTGCTTTTCCTTTGTAGATATGTGGGCCAAAAAACCTAAAGGCCTGAAGAAGAAGGCACCAATTCGCGAGGTTGCCAAGAAGCCGTCGATTGTTCAGATGAAGAAGTAGCCCACGGACACTGCTAAGGTGGTCGGGAAGATACCTTGCGCTTGGTTCTCAAGTACAGTGGTGGTGAACTTGGGGAAGGCCTAAGTGCCAAGAAGCCTGCGTCTGCCTCCAAGGTAGTTAGGGAGAAAGGTGCCCCCGAGCCCCCAAAGGGTTCAGCAAAGAAAACCCTTGAGCAAGCTGGAGGCTCAGGGAAGAAGAAAGCGTCCGAGCAGTAAGAAAGCTTGGGCAAGAAAAAGATGCCCGAGTAATAGGAAGACTTAGGCAAGAAAAAGTCGATCGAGCAACAAGGAGGCTCAAGAAAACAATAAGTTGCCGAGCAGTAAGACAGCTTAGCAAGAAAGTTGTTGGGCAAGGCAGTGGCCCGAAGGTGCTATGGCCAAAGGCTTGGCCAAAAAGAAGTCCATTCCCACAAGTGAAACCGTTGTTCTTGTGAGAAGCTGATCAAGCTTGCCTCTACGAGGAGGTAGAGGGAAAATGGACCAGGCGACCCTGGCGCACCCGATGCATTGGTCGACATGCTCTTAGAGCATATAAGTGTTAGAGCCTCGGCGGCCAAGGAGGTCATCTCATCACCGACCTATGTGATGCTCAAAGATGCCTCTCCTCATGAGCAGCTTGCTCGTGCCTAAAGCTACGTCACCAAGGTATTGATAGTTCGCCCTTATTTCTTTCTCAAAGACCTTTTTTTTTTTATTTCTTGCTAATTGCTTCTTCTTTTTCAGGCTTGCATGGCTACCAAGCTCCTCCTCGATGAGAACTATCCCACTTTGGAAGGTACCCATGTAGGGTGGCAAGAAGCAGAGAAACTAAAGGAGGATGGCTTGGTTAGGGCCAAGGTGGCAGAGAAGGAGAAGAGCTCACTACAGGTTGAGCTTGAGTGGCTGAAGAAAGAGGTTGAGGCCTTTGAAGTCAAAGAAAGGGAATTCCTTGACAAACTCAAGGTGAGCGAGGCCGCTTGAGCAAAGGCTGAGGTGAAACCGGTCGAGTCTGAGAAGAGTCTAGCATAGCAACGAGGTGCCAACAATAATTTGAATTTCGAGCTTGTTGCGACTCGAAAGGCTATCTCGGATTAGGAGGCCAAATATGAGAGGATTTCGCGTGACCTTTCCAAAGAGGTGGAAGACCACAAAGAGGTCGAATCAAAGGTCGCCCGACTCAAATCGACATTAAGGAGCTAAGGTCGACGGTCACAAGCCACACTTGGGATACCTCGGTCTACCTCATTCAACAGTTGTGGGAAGCCCCCTCACTTGACTTTTCTTTCCTTCTTGCGGCCCATCGGAGAGAGATCGATAGGATGAAGACTGAGGCACAAGGCATGGAGTATGTTTATTCGGATAGCTCCAAATCCGACGGCGAGGATTAGGGAGATATCGAGAAAGAGGAGGAGGAAGTCGAGGTCAAACAAAAGGTTAAAGACCCAACTCCTCTAGCCTCACTCCCAGCCATTATCTGCGACCTTCCCTCGGCCGAGCCTCTGAAGGAAACCTCGACTCCTGCTTTTTAGGATGCTACTTAGACTCTTGCTGTCGATGATGTTCTTGCCCCTGCTAGCGACGATGCCCCTACTCCTACTGTTTAGATTTTTTCCTATCTTTATTTTTTTTATATTTTAGTTTAGATTGTAACTAAACTACATCGATCAATGGAAATTTGGTTTTCTCATTTTTTGTCAACTAACATTTTCATTTCTACAAAGTCATTTTAATTGTTCTGATCAAACTTAATATAAGAAATTTGAATTTGCTCCCAAGTTAAGCGTAACTCGCTTCTTTAGGAACAAAATAGTTCTAAGTTATGCATGGCTTGCTTCTCTTTATGAACTTTTCTAACAAAATAAAAACCTTTCACGCGACAACATCGAGTTTGGACCAATTGTCCATCTCGAGTTTTGGTCACCGATTGATGGTTGATATTCTTTCGATGTGTTTTACTCAAGTGTTTCTTGAGTTTTAACTTCATCGATTTGAGGAATTTCTCCCTTGATGAGTTGAATTTTGGCATGTCTATAAAACTAACCTGCCTTTTTTCTAACTCTTGACTTTGAGTTTTGGATGTGAAACAACAAATAAATAATAATAACACGACAAAAGACCAAAGTTATGAACTGTACCTCTTTATTATTAATTGAGATTTAGCTGTAAGCAACCTTACATTGAATAGGAAAAAGAAGATAAAACATGACTAAAAGCTAAGCTACTTATTGGTAGTACGTTCACAAATGCTCGGCATTCCATGCTCATAGCATAACTTCACCATTGAGGTGTTCCAAGTGGAAAGCTCCTGGTGTGAGCTTTTTCTAGATCCTAAAAGGACCTTCCCATTTGGGCCCAAGTGCCCCCAAGTTTGGGTTCTATGCACCTGGGACAACCTTTCTAAGAACTAGTTCGCCCACTCTAAAGTCTTTATTTTGACCTTAGAGTTGAAGTATCGTTTGGCTCACTATTGATAGGAAGCAAGCCTCAACCAAGATTTAGCCCGGTGTTCTTCGGGTAGATCTAGGCTTAAGTGGAGAAGATCTTTGTTTACTTCTTCATTGAAAACTTCTCTCCAAAATAAACTAATCCCAACTTCCAATGGGGCCATTGCTTCGCATCCATATGATAGTGAGAATGGGGTTTCTCCTATCGAGCTTCTAGCGGTTGTTTTGTAAGACCAAAGGGCCTCAAGTAGTTCGTCAACCCATCTTCCTTTGAGAGAATCGAGCTTCTTTTTGATTATTTGTTTAGTTACTTTATTTACATCTTCTACTTGACCATTGGCTTGAGGCCAATAGACAGCGAACAAGCTTTTCTTAAATCCAAGCCTTTCGTAGAATGTTTGGAACTCTTCACAATCGAACTGTTTCCCATTGTCAGTTATAATGGTATGGGGGATTTTGAATCTACAAATAATGTTCTTGTAGACAAAATCCTTCAGCTTGTTAGAAGTGATGGTAGCTAAAGGCTCAACTTCTGCCCACTTGGTGAAGTAATCAACTGCGACCACTATGAACTTGACACCCTTTTTTCCTGAAGGCAAATGGCCTATCAGATCGATTCCCCAGATTGCGAATAACCATGGGCTTGTCAGAGTTTTTAGTTCTTGGGTTGGAGTTTGCGGAATATCTGCAAACCTCAGACTTTTGTCACAGTTGTGTACAAAGACCGCCGCTTCGTCAAAGACTGTTGACCAATAATATCCCTAGCAGAGTACTTTGTATGCCAGAGATTTGCCCCTGCATGATTTCCACAAATGCCTTCATGGATTTCCTTCAAGACATATTGCGCATCTTCATGATCAATACATCACAAGAGTGGAGAGTTATATCCTTGCTTATATAACTTGTCATTGATAAACGTGCACTGAGCTGATTTTACTTTAAGGGTTTTGGCTTCATTTCTTTCCTCAAGCATTGTCCCATCTCTCAGGTATGCGGTGATTACATCCATCCAATTGTACCTTCTTCTCCGTTGGAATCTGTAGGACAGTGAAAGTCTTGAATAGCTCGAGCTCAGATTTTACTTGTCAGAGGTAGGATGCCATTCTGTCCTCTTTCACCTTATATTCCAATCTGATGGTCCACGAGCTGAAAGTCACTGTAGATCTTTATTGACTCTGGCCTCGTTTCTTTGGTGAGGCAGATCCCCTAATGCATTGCTTCATGCTCTGCCTTAGTGTTCGAGGTGGCAAACCCAAATCGAACAACTGCTTGGATTGGGTTCCTTTTAGGACTTTCAAGCAAGAGCCCTGCTCCCACCCCCTTTTCATTAAAGGACCCATCTACGTACAAGGTCTATTTCCATAGACTGTTAAGCTTCGGCTTCATTGGCTTGTTTTATTTTGAGGTTCTCCCTTCTGGCGGGCTTACTTCCCCTTCGGGCTGATAGGAGAACTCCAAAATCAGCCAAAGCTTGCCCCTTAATTGCGGTCCTTAGGATGTATTTGATGTCGTGTTAGCTCATCTCCATAGTCCATTGAATTAATCTATCCGATGCCTTAGGCTTTTAGATGATCTTTCTTAGTGGGAAATTTGTCAGGACATGTATGAAGTGTGCCTAAAAATAAGGCCGCGATTTTCGAGCGGCTATGATGAGTGCATAAGCGAGCTTTTCCATCTTGGTATACCTTGTTTTGGTATCGAGCAACCACTTGCTCACATAGTGCACTGGCGACTGTACTTCTGCTTCTTCACGTACCAAAGCCACACTGATTGCAAACTTAGATACCGATAAATACAATAGTAGGGGCTCGCCCTAGATGAGCTTTGATAGCAAAAAAGGTTGCCCTAAGTGTTTCTTCAACTCTTGGAATGCTTTCTCGCCCTCATCTGTCCATTCAAAACCATTGTTCCCTTTTAGGGTTTCAAAGAAAGGTACGCACCTGTCTATAGCTCAAGAAACAAACCTACTAAGTGTAGCTAGTTGTCATATCAAACTCTGAACTTGTTTTATACTAGTCCGTCTCTTCATGTTCAAGAAAGCTTGATTTTTTTTTTTGGGTTGGCTTCAACACCTCACTGATTTACCAAGAAACCTAACTTCCCCGAGCTTACCTGAAAGCACACTTCAGAGGGTTCAATGTCATTTGGTATTTTCTGAGGATGCCAAACATTTCCCCTAGGTGCTCGATATGGCTTTTGGCGACCTTTGAGTTGAAAAGCATATCGTCAATGTACACCTCCATTGTTTTGCAAATTTGTTTGGTGAACATTTGATTCACCAAACACTGATAGGCGCTCCAACGTTCTTTAGGCCAAATGGCATTAGTTTGTAACAATAAATACCTTATCAGTAATAAAGAAGGTGTGTTCTTCGTTAGGTTGATACATCAGGATTTGGTTGTATCCCGAGAATGCATCTATGAAGCTTAGTAGTGCATTCCTGATTATCGCATCTACTAGTTGATCAATTTGGGGTAGCGTAAAAATGTCTTTGGGATAGGCCTTGTTTAGATCAGTGAAGTCGACACAAGTTTACCACTTGCCATTTGACTTTTTTAGCAAGACAGGGTTGGCGAGCTAGTTTGGGTACTTTACTTCCCTAATGAAGTTGATGTTTAAGAGTTTCTCAACTTCATCGTTGAGCGCTCTAGACCACTCAGCATCCATAGATCTTCTTTTCTGTCATATTGGTCGAGCCCTTGAGTCGATGTTCAACCTGTAGCACATTACTTCAGGGCTGATCCCCACCATGTCTACATGTATCCAAACGAACACATCACGGTTTTTCTCTAGGAACCCCATAAGATTGTTTGCCAGCTTGTCACTCAAACTACTACAAATTCTCGGCACGCGAGTTGGGTTCTTTCTCGCTAACAGATACTTTTGCAACTCTTCTATTGGCCCTACAGTAGGTTCTTTTTTATGGATGCGAAGATCTATGATATCTAGATGTCTGGGCTTTGGCTCGGACTCAGAAATGACCATGGTTCTCGGCAGCAGCCATTTTTGTGCAACATGAATGGCCCGATTGTAACATTCTTGAGAATAGTTCCAACAACTCTTGATTGTTGCGTGTTAGGAAACGATCTAACTCATGGCAACAGAAACAAAGATTTGAAAGCATAGATCATTCCCATTAAAGCCAAGATCAAGGCACAGATTATACAATTTATATGTTAAATCAAAATTTGTAGTAATATGAACAATCAGAGCAGAATTTAGAGTTCATACGCATGCTTGGTGCACATGAGACATCAATCCAAGCATACAACATGGCATTGCTCACTTGAGTCTGATTGATATCTACTACAAGTGCTTGATGCACATTAGATATCAATTTGAGTATACAAGATGGATCCACTTATTGAAGCATGTGTAATCCTCTTCATTCTATCTCTCTCATCATGTGGTTTAGGACACATATCCTTACAGAGATAGACACCATGTGTCATCGGAAGAAATCCCTTCTTGGATTCTTCTATACTGAATATATTCATTACCTTGTCTATGTACTTTGACTTAGGCCAAGCAACCTACGTGAAGTATCACGATAGGTCTTTATTCAGAGAATGTAGGCTGTTTCTCTTAAGTCTTTCATGGAGAAGCACTTGGATAACCAAGTCTTTACTGATTGCAAGTTCGGTATCTCATTCCTAATCAGAAGTATGTCATCGACATGCAACACTAGGAATGCCACTATGCTCCCACTTACCTTCCTGTAAACACAGGCCTCATCTTCATTCTTGATAAAATCGAATTCTTTTACTGCTTCATCAAAACGAATGTTCTTGCTCTTTAAAGCTTGCTTGAGTCCATATATGGACCTCTACAACTTGCATGTAACAACTGCTTACAATGCATGCATAATAACAATAGAAAATGGGCCCAAAAACTTTCTTTTTATTATAAGTCATGCGTCTTTTATACACAAAGAACGTCATTTACAAAAATGCCATTTTAAAAGACAAAACAAGGGAAACAGTGTAGCTATTGCTCCTCGCTTGCCGACGCCCCTCCGACTGCATCACCTAGATCCTGCATCCCTGAAAGGAAAATAACGAGGTGAGCACAAAATAATGCTCGATAAGTAAAACCCTCTATCTATACGTCCCCAGTATGTATTACTCTTAATTCTTTCCTTACACTATTTCTGTTTCTATTTCTGTTTCTACTAAACGTCATGCCTCATCTTACCGGAGGTACGGCCGGATGGCGTTCACACAGCACCATCTCACTCTTCATGACTATCGGGTGGAATTCACACAGCACCAACCCGTTCTTAGTGGCCACCGAGTGGGGATCACGAAGCACCTACCCGGTTTTCGTAACTATCGGGTGGAGACCACATAGCACCTACCCGTTCCTCATGACTTTCGGGTAACGATCACTAAGCATTAACCCGTTCCTAATCACTGTCGGGTGATGATCACAAAGCATCAACCCACTTCTAATAAATGTCGGGTGATGATCACAAAGCATCCACCTCCTTTTCATAACTAACGAGGGTGATGATCACAAAGCATCCACCCGTTTCTACTAACTATCGGGTGATGATCACAAAGCATCAACCCATTTCTAATGGCTATTCGGGTGGTGATCACAAAGCATCAACCCGATTCTCATAACTATCGAGTGATGATCACAAAGCATGCACTCTTTGTAATACTCTTCTCATTCACTCTATTCTAGTACTTCTCATTCTCTCTACCCTTAGAGTAGTTGCATCCACAAAGTTCTCTACTCATAGAGCAAGTGCATACACAAAGTTTCCTACTCTTTCTTAGGTCACTTCTCAATGCACAATTAATGCCTATGGATGGTTCATCTCCACTAATGCACTTATGAAATGCCAACATGCAATGTTGCAAGAATTAAGGTTCACTACTCATACTCAAACCTCTATTAGGCATTTCATCAAACAACTCAAGTGCATAATAAAACTCTACTATAACAATAATTCTAAATCTTTCTCTAACCATCCAAAATGGGGAGAAACCCCCTCACATAGCCACAATTCCTGCCAAAGAAAGACACTTCCAAAAAAGGATTTCTCAATATCCTTTAATTCAATCTCAAACTACCTTTCCAACCCACATGTCACTTCTTATATTTGCAATGTATAAACAACCACAAAGCACTAGAAATCTCTATTCAAGCCTCAATAACATGGCATATAACATACATACATAAGTGCTATCAAAACCCTAATCAAGAAAATTCCCAAATCTCAACTTGGGTTGGGGTTTACTTACCTTGTTATGGAGAGATTTCACTAACTCTTCCTTTCACTTGGTTGCTTGACTCTTTCTCTACTCTTAGACAAAAGAACAAAAACCCTCAATATTCAATATATACAAAAACTCACAAAGCTTCACAACCAAAGCAAGAATCCTTACCTTAGGTTGCCTTAGGTTGATTTTCTACCCCAAATCACTCCAAAAGCCCTTTAAAACTCCTTGATCAAAAGAAAGAGAATTTGAGAGGAAGCAAGAGAGGAGAGTGGCGATGGAGAAGAAGAATGAAGGGTTTGTAATGTCTTAATTCCTTTTAATGAAATTTATACACAAGCATTCCCATTTTGCCCTTACTCTTCTTTGGGAATTCTATCTATATCCTTTGATTCATTACAAACACATCCCCATAGCAACATATTCTCCATGAAAATTCCTTACGTTTTACTCCCTACTTTTCCTGCTAATTAGGGGTAGAATGGTCAAATTGCCCTTAGGGAAGAAAGTATCTAAAACTTAACAAACATTTTGGTCGGCCATCGCCGCGCGGAAATAGCTCGTCGCGGCGAAATGTCCAAGCCAGCCTTCCCGTGGCTTCAACACCTCATCGCGGCGGCGAAGATTATTCTTCACCCCGGCGAAGCATGGAATACTAAACTTCTTCTATTTTCAACCAATTTCAGGACAAGTATTCAACATAACACTCAATCAAAGGCCAACTAAACAATATTACCAAGAAACCAACTCAAATAAGAGCAAAAGAAGAAACAATAACTACGTACCTCAAGTGGGGCGTTACAATTCTTCCCCCCTTAAAAGAATTTCGTCCCCGAAATTCATACAAATACCTCTGGGAAACGATTCTGCATGTCCCGCTCTACTTCCCAAGTGGCCTTTTCCACTTTGTGATTCCTCCAAAGGATCTTCACTAGCGGAACACTCTTGTTCCGAAGCTCTTTAACCCTTCGATCTAAAATCTGAATTGGACGTTCTTCATATACTAGATTCTCTATTACTTCAACGTCCTCTACACTCAGGATGTGGAGGGGATCACTTACATATTTCCGTAGCATCGAGACATGGAAGACATCATGCACCTTGTCCATGCTAGGTGGTAGTGCCAATCTGTAGGCCACTTTTCCCACTCGTTGCAAGACCTCAAATGGACCTACATATCTCGGTGCTAACTTCCCTTTGCTTCCGAAGTGCATCACTCGCTTGTAAGGGGAAACTTTCAAAAACACTTTATCGCCCACTTGGAATTCCACCTCTTTCCTCTTCAAGTCGGCGTAGCTCTTTTGTCGATCTTGGGCTTGTTTCAGTCTATTTCTGATTAACTTCACATCTTCTACTAGTTTTTGAGTCATCTCCGGCCCAAGAGCGGTACTAAACTCATCTTTTTCGCCTACTTCATCCCAATGGAGCGGAGACCTACACTGTCTACCATATAGAGCCTAGTAAGGCGCCATTCTAATTGTAGACTGATAATTGTTGTTGTAGGCAAATTCCACTAAGGGTAACATCTCATGCCAGGATACTCTATAATCCATGCAATGAACTCAACATATCCTCGAGCACCTCGTTCGTTCTCTCGGTCTGGCCATCCATCTGAGGATGATAGGCAGTATTGAATGCTAAACGGGTACCCAAACTCCTTTGTAAACTCGTCCAGAAGGCTGAAACAAATATGGAATCTCTATCTGACACTATAGTCTTGGGCACACCATGCAATCTGACTATCTCCTTGAGGTAAATCGAGCCAAGCGATGCATTGGTGCTTTCTCCTTTCAGGGGAGGAAATGGGCTGATTTGGTTAATCTATCCACAATCACCCATATGGCATTACACCATTTCTGTACTCTGGGGAGACCCGTGATAAAATCCATTGAAATGCTCTCCCATTTCCACTCTGGAATACTCAATGGTTGAAGCAACCCTGACGGCCGTTGGTGTTCCGCTTTCACTTGCTGACAAGTTAGACATCTAGCCACAAACTCTGCAATGTCTTTCTTCATACCTGACCACCAATAGCCTTTCTTTACATCTTGATACATCTTGGTTGCTCCCGGATGAGCGGTGTACGGTGTGTCATGAGCCTCCACAAGAATTTTTTGTTTCAACTCCTCATTCGGAGGAATGCACAACCGATGCTTAAAATAGAGGACACCATCTCTCACAAAGAACTCGGATGTCTTGCCCTCAAGCACTTGCTGAACTATTTTCTGACACCACTCATCGGCCACCCTTGTTTTTCTCGATTTCCTTGATAAAAAGGGGGCGTACCTCTAGGCGGCAATTCTTCCCTGGAACCACTTCAACTGCTTCTTTAGACAATTCTTCTATTAACTCTTTCTGCTTGGTAAGCCGGAATAAATAGGCTTTTCTACTCAAGGCATCGGCTACTACATTGGCTTTTCCTGGTTGATACTTGATCTCACAATCATAATCCTTAACCAGTTCTAACCACCTTCTCTGCCTCATATTCAACTCCTTTTGAGGGAAGAAGTACTTTAAACTCTTATGATAGGTGTAGATATTACTCTTCACACCATAAAGGTAATGCCTCCAAATCTTTAAGGCAAAGACCACGGCTGCTAATTCTAAGTCATGCGTAGGGTATCTGGTCTCGTACTCTTTCAATTGACGAGAAGCATAAGCTATAACCCTACCTAATGCATCAAACACGGCGCCAAGTCCCCTCGAGAGGCGTCTGTAAAAATATCATAATCTACACCTTCCTGTGGTAACACTAATACAGGAGTTGTTGTTAACCTCTTCTTCAACTCTTGGAAGCTTTCTTCACATGCTACTGACCAGACAAAAGGAGTTTTCTGTTTGGTAAGAGCCAACTGGGCGAATCCCACTACAAATCGCCGGTAGTAACCTGCTAAGCCTAAGAAACTCCTAATTTCTTTCACTGTTCTTGGCTTCTGCCATTCCAGGATTGCCTGCACTTTACTCGGATCTACCGAAATTCCTTTCTTTGATACGGTATGACCCAGGAATATCACTTGATTAAGCCAAAACTCACACTTAGAAAATTTAGCACAACTTCTTTTCTTTTCTCAGTCTGCAATACTAATCTCAAGTGTTTCTCATGTTCTTCTCTTGACTTTAAGTAAATCAGAATGTCGTTAATGAAGACAACAATAAACTGATCCAAATACTCATGGAATACCCTGTTCATCAAGTCCATAAAAAGCTCAGGGCATTAGTCAAGCCAAAAGGCATCACTACAAATTCATAATGCCCATATCTTGTACGAAAGGCGCTTTAGCCACATCTTGCTCAACCACTCTTACCTGATGATACCCAGACCTCAAATCGCTTTTGGAGAACACTGCCGCTCCTTTCAACTGATCAAAAAGGTCATCTATCCGGGGTAGCGGGTACTTATTCTTCATTGTAACTTTATTCAGCTCCCTATAATCAATACACATCCTTAGTGATCATCTTTCTTTTTCACAAACAAGATTGGAGCTCCCCAAGGAGAATGACTTGGTCGGATAAAGCTTTTATCTAAAAGCTCTTGGAGTTGCTTCTTTAATTCTTGAAGCCTCGTTAAGGGGCCATTCGATAAGGGGCTTTAGATATTGGTGCTTGTCCCCACGGTGCTAGTTCGATACTAAATTCTACCTCCCTCTCTGGAGGCAAACCCGGTAACTCTTCCGGAAACACATCTAGAAAGTCTCGAACTACTGGCACCCTCTGAATGTCTAGCTGTGGAACATCACCACTCTGCACTACATGGGCAATATATCCCGAACACCCCTTTCTCAACATCTTCCTAGCTTTCACACTACTAATCAGCATGCTCAACTGATGGCCCTCTCCAAAACTAAACTTATCTCCATTATCGAGATTAAATCTCGCCTTCTTTTTCCGACAGTGAATCTCTACTCCATATCTCCCTAGGAAATCCATGCCCAATATCACATCAAAGTCGGGCATATCAAAAACTATTAAGTCAACTGTTAACTCTCTACCCTGGATCACCAAGGACTCTCTTAACAAAATCTCTTGAGTCAGAACGCTAACCCCATCGGGTAACTCTATCTTAATGGGTTGAGTCACTTTAATAGGTTTCAAACCTAATCTCTCAATCATCCCATAAGATATAAACGAATGAGTGGCGCCTGAATCAATTAAAGCATATAAGGGAACTGAATGAAATAATAATCGACTGCACTGGTGATGGACTAGCCTCTGCTTCCCCCTGTGCCACAGTAAACACTCTGGCATTCGCAGTACCTCTTGAACTCTGAGTGGTTGGTGGAAGAGGAGCTTTACAATCTCTCATCATGTGTCCTGGCTGTCAACACCTATAACGCACTCTCTGGTCCCTCAGACATTCTCCTGGGTGATTCCTCCCATATTTAGGGCAAAGAGGAAACCTTTCCATCCGGGGTCGCTTATTCTTCCACTCTTTTCTATTCTGTCTATACTGAAACTTCTTCTTTTGATTCTTCATGTCTTTACCTTTTACACCCTCATGTTTCTCTCTCTGGGGGGCGGAGGGTGGCTCCTTTGGTCCTCCTGTCGAGGATCCTACGGGGAAGATTTTATTCTCAAAAATCTCCGCCTTCATTGCCTGCCTCAAAGCCTCACTATAATTTTGAGGAGGGTTGGAACTTGTTATTATATCCCGAGCTATCTCCGGCTTCAACCCGTGCATAAACTTATCATTTCTCAAGGCCGGAGTACTAACTATTCCGGATGCAAACCTTGCAAGAGAATTGAATTTCACCGAGTACTCTTTCACGGTACTAGTCCCTTGTTGTAAACTAATAAATTCTTGGACCTTCTCATGAACTTGGTCCTCTGTTCTATACTCGGCCTCAAACTCTTGCCTGAACTCTTCCCAAGTCATTACTGTCACATCATGAGTTTCTTCCATTAATTCCCACCAAGTTCGGGCATCACCCCAAACAAAGAAACTCGCATACCCGGATCTTCTCCCCGGTCCGACATAGGAAATAAACCCGTGGCTCGTTCTACGGACCCAAGCCACTCTTACGCTATTACCCGGATCTGTAGTACCCTTAAACTCTGAGGGTTGATGTTGACTGGAAAGACCGTAAATCGGTTCAACTCTGCTCTGTACTGGGGGAGGTACCGGTAGTCCTCTTTCAACATGCACAACTGGCGGTGCCTGTACGGGGGTTTCAACTCTCCCCTAGGTTTCTACCATAACCTGCTGTATAATTCCCCGAATTCTAGCTTCATCCAAAGGAGGGGCGTAGACTCTGGTGGGTTACAAGGTTCTCCTTCATTCACCACACCCTTACCACGATTTCGATAACTACGCCTCATCTACAAAATAATCACACTAATGAACTCGAGAAACAATTACTGTAAGGAAAGAATTAAGTCACATAGTCGGTTATAGGACGTTGTGGCGATGAGAATAGTACAGTGTTCAATCCCAAAATCTTTGCTCTGATACCTTGCATGTAACAACTGCTTACAATGCATGCATAATAACAATAGAAAATGGGCCCAAAAACTTTCTTTTTATTATAAGTCATGCGTCTTTTATACACAAAGAACGTCATTTACAAAAATGCCATTTTAAAAGACAAAACAGGGGAAACAGTGTAGCTATTGCTCCTCGCTTGCCGACGCCCCTTCGACTGCATCACCTAGATCCTGCATCCACAAAGGAAAATAACGAGGTGAGCACAAAATAATGCTCAGTAAGTAAAACCCTCTATCTATCTGTCCTCGTATGTATTACTCTTAATTCTTTCCTTACACTATTTCTGTTTCTATTTCTGTTTCTACTAAACGTCATGCCTCATCTTACCGGAGGTACGGCCGGATGGCGTTCACACAGCACCATCTCTCTCTTCATGACTATCGGGTGGAATTCACACAGCACCAACCCGTTCTTAGTGGCCACCGAGTGGGGATCACGAAGCACCTACCCGGTTTTCGTAACTATCGGGTGGAGACCACATAGCACCTACCCGTTCCTCATGACTTTCGGGTAACGATCACTAAGCATTAACCCGTTCCTAATCACTGTCGGGTGATGATCACAAAGCATCAACCCACTTCTAATAAATGTCGGGTGATGATCACAAAGCATCCACCCTGTTTTCATAACTAACAGGGTGATGATCACAAAGCATCCACCCGTTTCTACTAACTATCGGGTGATGATCACAAAGCATCAACCCATTTCTAATGGCTATTCGGGTGGTGATCACAAAGCATCAACCCGATTCTCATAACTATCGAGTGATGATCACAAAGCATGCACTCTTTGTAATACTCTTCTCATTCACTCTATTCTAGTACTTCTCATTCTCTCTACCCTTAGAGTAGTTGCATCCACAAAGTTCTCTACTCATAGAGCAAGTGCATACACAAAGTTTCCTACTCTTTCTTAGGTCACTTCTCAATGCACAATTAATGCCTATGGATGGTTCATCTCCACTAATGCACTTATGAAATGCCAACATGCAATGTTGCAAGAATTAAGGTTCACTACTCATACTCAAACCTCTATTAGACATTTCATCAAACAACTCAAGTGCATAATAAAACTCTACTATAACAATAATTCTAAATCTTTCTAACCATCCAAAATGGGGAGAAACCCCCTCACATAGCCACAATTCCTGCCAAAGAAAGACACTTCCAAAAAAGGATTTCTCAATATCCTTTAATTCAATCTCAAACTACCTTTCCAACCCACATGTCACTTCTTATATTTGCAATGTATAAACAACCACAAAGCACTAGAAATCTCTATTCAAGCCTCAATAACATGGCATATAACATACATACATAAGTGCTATCAAAACCCTAATCAAGAAAATTCCCAAATCTCAACTTGGGTTGGGGTTTACTTACCTTGTTATGGAGAGATTTCACTAACTCTTCCTTTCACTTGGTTGCTTGACTCTTTCTCTACTCTTAGACAAAAGAACAAAAACCCTCAATATTCAATATATACAAAAACTCACAAAGCTTCACAACCAAAGCAAGAATCCTTACCTTAGGATGCGTTACATTGCATATCTTATTAGCTTTTCCATCAAGAATGAAACCATTGGGTTGTGTCATATACACATCCTCTTCAAGGTTTCCATTCAAGAAAGCAGCTATATTCATTTTCCAAATCTCATAGTCATTAGCTTGTCCATCGAGAATGAAACCATCGGGTTGTGTCATATACACATTTTTTTCAAGGTTTCAATTCAGGAAAGTAGTTATGACATCCATTTGCCAAATTTCATAGTCATAATATGCAGCAATCGCAAGCATAATCCAAATGGATTTAATCATGGAAACAGGCAAAAGGTATCTTCATAGTCAATACCATGAATTTGTTTGAAACCTTTAGCAACCAATTGTGCCTTATGTGTATGCACCTTGCCATCCATGTCATTCTTCTTCTTGAAGACCCATTTACACCCTATAGGTTTTAACCCTTTAGGTGAATCCACCAAAAACCATGACTCATTCTGGTACATAGAGTCCATCTCAGATTTTATGGCTTTAAACAATTTAATGGAATCTGGATCCGATATAGCTTCCTCATAGGTTATGGGTTATTATCTTGGTAGACTAGTACATCACCACGTTGAGTAACGAGAAAACCATATCTCTCGGGCTCATGACGTACTCTCCTAGATCTACATAGCTCTTGTGCTACCTGAGGTGGTTCACTTTGATCCACAAATTGTGGAGTAACCTCCTCGCGATGTTCAACCACCTCTTGTGACACATCTTCCCGTCTTTTGTCTAATGTATCTTGTGGTATTAGAACTTCATCGAGTTCTACTTTTCTCCCACTAGTACTTCTTAGAAAAAAAATCCTTTTCTAGGAAGACACCAGTACGAGCAACAAAAGTTTGTGTTGTTCTAGATGGTAGAAATAGTATCCTTTGGTCTTCTCAAGATACCCCACAAATATACATGTGCAGGATTTCGGGCCCAGCTTGTTCGAATTCAATTTCTTGACATAAGCTTCGCAACCCCAAATCCTTCGATAAGACAAGTTGGGCTTTCGCCCACTTTATTGATTATGTGGAGTCTTATCTACAGACCTTGAGGGCACACCGTTTAGTGCATGAGTCATAGTCTCTAGGGCACAACCCTAGAATTATGTGGGTAAACATAGAAATTCATCATGGACCTAACCATTTCATGTAAGGTCCTATTCGTCCTTTCAAATACAAATACACCATTATGCTGGGGTGTACACGGAGATGCGAGTTTTAATACTATCCCACATTCCTTCAGATATGTTTAGCTCAACTTGCCACAGTTGGCATAGTTGTCATTTTGAGATTATCCTTATTTTCTATCTTAAGAACATATTATTATGAAATAGTTCAATAAAGAATATTATTTATACACAAGGACAATAATCCAATAGTAAATTAATATTCTCATTTCTCCTAAGTGGACACATAAATATAATTTCTAGAAACTGAAGAAAGATCATAATAATCCACAAGTTCCAAGAAACAAGCTATCAGCAAAATCGGACGATAAGATCCTACAGCAAATGTAGCATCACGTGCTCCATTTTTAACTAGTAGGTCCACCTCTCCCTCAGCGAGCAATCTACTCTGCCATAGTCCCTACACATTAGTCAAATGTGAGTACCACATCTTGTGTCAATGACCCAAGATATTGATGGGAGAAGTTAATCTAAAGAACGTACCTGACGAAGAAGTAACATTTTTCTTTCCTTTTGCTAGGATGGCCTTGCAATGTTTCCTCCTGTGGTTGGGATTCCCACAGTGAGGACAAACGTCTTTCCTTTCTGCAATAGTTCTTTCCAATGACTTCTGAGCCCTTTCCTTTTCACTTGAGCTGGCTTCAACCAATGTCAACGTTTCTAACATTTTCATGCCTAAATTAGTAGCCTTCAACATATCCAGGAGCTTAGAAAGGGTATTCTTCTTATCATTCTCAATGAAGTCATAGACAAATTGAGAGTAAGAATCTGGCAAAGACTATAATATTAGGTTTATCGCTAAACCTTCATTAAGTCTGCATCCTAAAATCTCAAGCCTGTTCATATACTCGGTCAACTTGAGTATATGATCGCCAATTTTGGTACCCTCTTCCATCCTACATCTGAATAACGACCGAGACACCATATGCTTCTCATTTCTTTGAAGAAAATGAAAAATAGAAACTAAATTTTTTTTTTGACACTATTGTCACAGTAATGGTGTCATTGATGCAAGCACAATGTATCTAGTCATTTATGCTTTCGCATCATGTGTATGCTTCACATATACATACCCAGTCTCATGGATAGAACTATCAGTAGGCTATGGTGACAAAGCCTACTCAATAGTGTATAATCTATCGCTTGACTGAAGTATATTGTTTATACTTCTATACCAGTCAACGAAATTCTCACCAATCCATTTCTCTCCCAATTTGATGATTTGTCGCAGTGATGTTGGGATCATTTTGCTCAATTTTAAGTGAATCCACAAGTGCATAATAAATAACCATTATTACAATGTTTATTATTATTATTTAATAAGGCATTTTGTTAAACAATCACTCTCACTATTTTCCTCAAGTCAATAACCCTCACCATTAACTCGAGAAAGCTCGTTAGCTTTCTTAGTGGACCGAGATCCCATCTAGCCCATTTCAAATCTTTCCTCTGGCGAACAAGCCAGAATGGGTTGATTAGGTAGGCCAACAAACTTAATCCACACCAGTTGATAGCTCCTATTATCAGCATCAAATGTGAAACAAGCCAACAAGCCAATCACACAATTCAATGGCCTAGCCATCTTCCTCAAGTGTGATTCTCAGTATCAGTAGAGTGGACACTACATGCCGCCACGTACATATAATATGTGTACTTCTCTACTATGCCAATGACGTGTTTATCAACCTTCGCTTAGCCGAACAAGCAAAACTGTCATTTTAAGTCGACCTATCACCATTAAGGAAAACTCCAATGAAATTTAACCTCCCACTAGTAGAAGTGTACCCTTCGCTTTGGCGAACAAGGTTCTGACGAACAGTGGTTTGATTAAACCCATGGTGATGGAAGGCATACATATGACTTAATTTACTTTAATTGAGGGTTTTTATTTTATGTCTCACCAGTTTTATTATCTTTGTTAGAATGACATTGTTTGACATGTTATTAAACATTAAACCTTAGCATGCATTCAAAACAAAATGTAAACGTGCTGGTACATGGCCTAGCTAAAACTGATTTCCTAGAGCCTAGAGGAATCGGTGAGTTACCTAGGGGTCCTGTAATAAATATCTTGAGTCTTCAAGTATGATTGCCTCGTCCTTGCTCCGTCTTCAAGTACATTACAAAACATCCTACTAAATTTAAAATGAAATTAATCTTAAACTAATTTTACATCAATAAATTTAGAAACCTCGATTTACATTCGAGGGGAATGAGATGAGAAGAGAATGTCCATCGAGAAGGGGAAGAAAGGCAAGACACGCAGGCCCTATTTTTAAAAATTTAAAACCATACATACCCAAAAATATTTAAAAACATTCACCATAGGTGTAAGTCTCATGTACCATGCACCATGCAATATTCAACAAGTACATTGCGTACATTCAAAAACAACCAATTTTTGAATTGGGTGGGTGAATTATCAATTACCCCTTGACAATTTACAGATCCACATTTGGTCTAAAAATTTTGAAACTTTTCACTTTGGCCCCTACACACTCGAAAGTACGCTCATTGTGGTGATGGATTATATCACCATAGTGTGCGCTGATTTGCGTCTTGCACATGCACTACATGCGATCGCTGCAGCGATAGGTTATACCACCTCGACAAGCGCTGATTATCGTCAACGCGCACTTTAGACTACGATCGTCGCGGCGATGAGTTATATCACCATGGTGAGTGTTGATATTCAATCAGTGAGTATGCCAAACAACGATCGTTGAGGTGATGGGTTATATCACCGTGACAAGCGTACACTGATTTGTAATAGATTAGTTCAACCTGCAACCAATAGAACGCCAATCAGATTTTGCAATCAATCTAAACATCTGATCTCAACAAAAATTCATATCTCAATATACCAATCTTGCAAATCATCAACAAATTAAATTAATCAAGTATATTGATTTCTTAAAACGTGCTTTAAAGGCAAATTTTATATAGGTTCAACAAGGCAAAATGTTATCAATCAAATACATGTAATCAACCATACATTAAAATGAAAAATCTGGTACCCTAGGCTCTGATACCACTGTTAGGAAATGATCTAACTCATGGCAGCGGAAACAAAAATTTTAAAGCATAGATCATTCCCATTAAACCTAAGATCAAGGCACAGATTATACAGTTTATATGTTAAATCAAAATCTGCAGTAATATGAATAATCAGAGTTGAGTTTAGAGTTCATACGCATGTTTGGAGGCTTATTCAAACTTGTCTCTGATTGGGTTTGTGGCGTGCTGTCGTAGGCACCCAGAATTAAAACCTAAAAACACATGTAGTAGTGTGAGTCAGGGTCATTCCCACGGAGAGTGTCTAGCCATATTTTATGTTATGTGAACAAGGCTGAGAGGGGTTTTAGTAAAACAGAAATAATCTTGGGAAAAACAAAAGCAATTCAAATCTAAATTAATCAAAATAACGAAACTTGGTCTCCGTCAACATCCACTGTCGGAATCTTACAACTGATCATTGATGCAAAAGTAAATCAATTCTTACTTTGAGTATTCACTGTTGGAACTATTTTCCTATCTCTCCTTAATTGTAATTAATTAGGAAACAAGCAATCTTAATTAATATTACCACTAAACAACCCTAGACAAGCGCTAAAGATTTAATCTAGTGGCAACCTTAAGAATTAGAGAAATCAATGAAACTAAACAACACAAACTCAAGCGGTTGTATTTTATTTAGTCGAGTGTTCTTCTTAAGATTACTAATTCATGACGCAGCAAATTATTAACCCTAATTGCGTCACAAGTTAGAGGAATCAAACAATTACAGATTTGATATCTAACTTAGTAGTAGATTGCAACAATTAATAAACTAGTAGGCCTCCTAGTAATTAAATGCAACAATCATAAAATTTGGCACAGAAGAACATCCAATACTCAAACACAAAAATTGAACACAAAAAAAAAGATTAGATCTCACAGTTTATTGATTCTGAGGCCTCCATTTCCTTCGACCAAGTTATAAAAATTAGCCACTCATGGCCATCACAAAAATTCCAAGGAAAAACGAAAATCCACCAGAGAGAGAAGAGAGAGGCGTGTGTGATATATCCCAATCTGATCTCTCTTTAAAAATATCAAATTTGAATTCTAATTCTACTCAATCTCCTCAAAATATTATAATATCCTAAAGTAACATTTATCCTAATCTGATTAATTGGAAATAAAATAATAATAATGTCCTAAAATAAAATAGGAAAGTGGTGTTTTCCAACTGTAATTTGCGTGTAACAGGTCCTTAAAACTTCCTGTAAAAATCTGCCTATTTGAATTGCATGACAAGGCGGAATGTTCCAGAACGTCGGTAGTGCAGGTGCGTCAATTTCAAGCCCAATTACAACCTTGATGCAGTGAGTATCTCTCCAAACTAAAAACATGAAAGTTTTAGATCTCTTTCTTAGGGTTCCATAGAATT
>CM047749.1:6564741-6647241 GCA_026225825.1 Pistacia integerrima | reverse complement strand
CCTAAAATAAAATAGGAAAGTGGTGTTTTCCAGTTGTAATTTGCGTGCAACAGGTCTTTAAAACTTCCTGTAAAAATCTACCTATTTGAATTACATGACAAGGCGGAATGTTCCAGAACGTCGATAATGCAGGTGCATCAACTTCAAGCCCGATTACAACCTTGATGCAGCCAGTATCTCTCCAAACTAAAAACATGAAAGTTTTAGATCTCTTTCTTAGAGTTCCATAGCATTTTGAATAATCGCAATCGGAGCTCGGATGAGAGAGTTATGCCCAGATTACGAAACAATGTCAAAACTATCTGAATTCACTTAATTAGTTCCGTTTTGCAATTAACGCCTCCATTTGCATCCTAAATCAAAATAGAATAACAATGAGTATATTTAGGCAGCAAATAAGTATAAAAGACTAGACATTAAGGGGGGGTAAATATGACATTTTGCATTCTCATCAGTTCGCTACCGATCCAATAGTAGGATCAAACCAGCGGTAATCCACATAAAGATAACCCGAAGAGCTAAAGAGGGATTTGCTAGATCCTCTTGAGGTTCAAGAACCAAATGAAGAATCAAAGAAACTTTGATGAAGGTGGCGTGAGATGTAGAGAATGGGAGAGGGCTGTATTTCTTTTAATGAAAAGTGATTGAATTCACTTGAATGAATTCCCCATTTTAATTCACAAAACCTTGCACTTATATAGTGCACATAAAACCCTATTCCATTAAGGAATAGGCTTGGGCTTCAACCCAAACACTCCCAATCATGATATTTTATTATAATTATCATTATTTCAATTTAACTCAATTAATGTATTTGTAGAAATACATTAACATTTAATAATAAAATATATGTGTACATATATTTAAATATAATCTCACTTATTTAATTTTAATATCAAATTAAATATAGGCAACAATCTTAACAAAGTTAATTGCACTATGAGATTACCAAAATGCCTTTTCACCCTAAAAGACGAAAACACCCCTTGCACAAACTGATCCTTAAATTATCTTCTATGTGTGTGACCCGTAGGCTCCTCATCATACTGGCAGTAAATAGTATCGTGATTAACACCAATTAATCGTCTCACGACACACAGACCAAGATTGGCCCTTAGCAAGGCATCATGGCCACCCGATACATTCGGATTCAATGAAGCAGCTACCTATTAACGATATGGTTACCGTACAATCTAATCCTTTAATTATCTGTTATCTCATCGAGATTGAGGTACAGAAATAGTGTCAACCTCAGTTACTCTTGATATAAATGTATTCAGTTGCTGTACCAATGACCGGAATAAGGAATTGGATTGAGCAACAACTCAATCCCATTGTGATCACAGATTTATTGTCATTGTCATTAACTGAATTACGCCGTGAGATAACTTTTCCCATACCCGAGAGTGATGAATCCTCTATCGATCCACCATAGTCTTGATACACTCCTCGATGTAGCCAATCATTACCATATTGATAGCTCTGAATAAAACTGCGTTGGGCTAGTGTCAAAGTACATCGATCAGTGCACAAGGTGCTCCGGTGATCTCAAGTCTAAGGATCACATGCACCACCATTCATTAGAGGATTTGTTCCATAGACATTGGGGTTACCATCTATATGGAATCTGAAGCGTTGTTACTACAACATGCAATGATAGCAAGTGCACTAGTCGCACAAAGTAATAGAGTGATGAGTGAGTATCGTACCCATGAGGATTGATTGTTAAGCATTAATTCTCCTAAGTGTTTTCAAGTTGGAGAAACCAAATTTGTTTGGATTAATGGGAGAGATTTAAACTAAAACTAAAACAAAACTTACTAAGTATAAAAACAACTAATTAATGAGAGCAAGAATTTAAAACAAGAGTTGTAACATTTAACAATAATGATGATTTAATTAAATATATGTGAACACATATTTAAACGTAATTTCACTTATTTAATTTTTCTAATTAAATAAAGGCTACGACCTTCAGCAAATTTAATTGCACTGTGAAATTACCAAAATACCCTTTCGCCTTAAAAAGACGAAAATGCCCTTCCTTCTTCTTAGATCTTAAATTATCTTCTATATGTGTGACTCATAGGCTCCTCATCATACCAGCAGTGTATAGTATCTCGATTAACACCAATTAATCATCTCACTCTACACAGACCAAGATTGGCCCCTAGCAAGGCATCATGGCCACCCGATAGATTTAGATTCAGCAAACTAGCTACCTGTCAACGATATGGTTACCGTACAATTCAATCCTTTCATCATTCATTATCTCGATGAGACGAAGGCATAGAAATAGTGTCAACCTTCGGTTACTCTCGATATTATGTATTCGCCTCGGACCAATGACTGTATTATAATCCGGATAGAGCAACAACTTAATCCCACCGTGGCCACGCTTTAGTGTCATTGCCATATACCGAATTCGGGCGGTTGAGATAACTTCTCCTGCACTGTGGGAGTGATGAATCTCATAATCCACCATAGTCTTGATACACTCCTTGATGCAGCCAATCACCACCGTATTGATAGCTTTGAACAGAACTGCATTAGGCTAGTGTCAAACTGCACCAATCGGTGCACAAGACGCTCCGGTGATCTCAAGTCTTAGGATCACATGCACCACCATTCGTTAGAGGATTTGTTCCATAGACACTGGGGTTACCATCCATATGGAATCCTCTAGTGGGTCAGTCCAGTGAACTTGCTGTGGTATATCTGCCTACAGCAAGCACCCATGTGTTGCACCAGGTTGTCACCAAACAACCTTGACAAGTGAGATCGATCCTTTGCTTTCGGACGGTCGTTTAACACTATGATAGCCTTACCGTATTATCTGTGCCTTTACTTCAGAATAATATTGGGGCTACGGATGTTTCTAGAATGGCCACCATATGTGCTCATAGGGTTCTCACTATCAAGATTTGAAGCACTTGATACCCTCGTCACGATTCTACCATTTTAAGGACATATATCAATATATATTGCAATAATAATGATTTACGCAATATAGAATAAAATGCCTTTTATTGATTAATGAACATTATTTCAAAGAGTCAAATATACAATAATTGATTGGCTCTAAGGCATCTACTCTAACAAGAGTAATATCAATTTTAACAAACAGTTAGGGTTTTGACTTCATTCAGACTCTATGGATTAATTTATACGGATTATACTATTTTCACACTCACATGCACGGATTGTAAATCGAATTCTCTAAGTTGTCAAACATACCTTCTCAAGCTATGAATTCTTACTTTTCCTTATTAAACTTCCACACCCAACAATTTGAAGAATAATAGATCTAAGTTCATTAAGCTAATGGAATCCTAGATTGATTTCATTGATTCTCAAATCTATCTCTAGCATTCAATACTACAATGGTGATTACCCAAGAAGCTCAACATGATTCATTTCTCAATCTCATCATATTCATCAATTAAAATCAATAAAAACAGAATAACCACACAATCCTTGCAATAGAATATGGAAATAACAAAAATCAATTGTTTAACCCATAGAAATCCGAGTTATATCAAAACCCTAACCCAAAATGGGTTAGTTCATAACTAAATCAACACAAACAGCAAGAAAAAATTAAACATAACAGACAACATATTGAAATAAGAGAAAAGAAAAGATATCTCCCTTAGCTGAAGAATCCACAAGGTTGAATCTCAAATCCTCTCACTTTCTCCACAAAAATATCAATCTATCCAAAACTCAATGAAAGCCAGACGAAAACTAGACAAACCCCCTTCAAAATGGTAAGGTTTTTCTTATATAGCTCGCCTCCAAAGACCTAAAACTTTCCTAAAATAAAACTGTGCGTTTTGGAGAAACTAAAATTCACAGACTTCGCCACGGCGATGAGGTAAGTTGGAATCTCGTGTTTAACTTCTTTCGCCGCGGTGAAGAATAGACTTCGCTGCAGCGAACCTTCATGAAGAATTCTGAAATTACAGAATTGCCCTCCGCTCGTTTCTTTGCTTGAATCTTTGATCTTCGATGCTCTCCCAAGAGAACAAGCTTCATAGTGCTTAAATCTGCTTCCGAACTCTCCCAAATTCTGTGATCCGCTTACTTCTGGGTCCAGAAACTCCAATTCGTTTCTTATTTGCTCAAAATGTCCATTTTGGCCTGCAACACAAAAAGTATAGAATTAAGTAGCAATTGAGGCATGAATGAACTAAAAAGTATCTAAAATCCGGTCAAAAAGCCTAATTAAAACAGTATAATTCTTGGATTATCAAATACCCCTAAACTAAAGAAATGCTCGTCCCCGAGCATCAAGTACAAAACACAAAGAAAGAAAAACGATAGACAACCAAAAATACAAAACAACAAAACTGAAAACGAACAAACAAAAATTAGACTCAAACTCAACAAAAGAATTGCCTAGAATTTACACAAGTCTCAAAAGTTAGTTGGAAAATTATTACTAGAAAATGTTCAACACTCCAAGAAGTTATTAGTTGCATCGACCATCTTTCTCTATTAGTTCCCCGAGTAGGTGATCCCCACTTCAGTCCACATTCTGACTTCCCGGATTATTTTATGCAGAAATGTAAAGTTTATCAAATGGCGGTAGACATCCATAAGCCTAAGTATCGAACTACTCTCCACTAATGAGGATTAGACATTACTAAAGATCAAAAGGTCTTTATAGGCTTGTAACGTTAGGCTCGGTTAGTGGGCTTCAAAGAAAAGGAAAGGATAAACAAACAAGAGAACTTCGTTTTCTTTAAGCAAACATCAAGACTCAGATCAACTTCCACTTTCTTCCTCAACCATCACTACAAAGTCAACCAATTTATAACCCTCAAACATGTGCACTTCTCATTTTTGCAACTGCCATGCAATTCTCAGATTCCAAATTCCAAATTTTTTATTATTATTATTTTTTTTTTACAGAATAACAAAAATTGAGGTTAGTTACCCCTCTTATTCCTCTTGCCCTTCTCACAACCCCAAACTATTCTTTTAGTGCATTCACACAACTCTCCAAGCTCTTTGTGTTTTTCATTTGTTTAGAATTCTCTTAAAGGTAGTGGATGTGTTTAGGGAAAAAGGTTTTGGGCATTATTGGTTTCACAAGAAAAACAAGGCAACGATGATTTCATAAGGCTCAAATGGGTTACTAGGGATAAAATTCATGGTTGGTTGGAAAGGCTCAAACGTTCTGAAAACTGCCTAAATCACTTCCTTAATAATGTCTATTCCTAGAATTTCGCCTCAAGCACTTCTCAACTAGGTTCTAAAGTATACCAACATTATCAAGACTTTGCCTAACCACATAAAATGAATCTAAGCATGCCGAAATAATGAAAATGGTGGTTGAACCACTCAACAAACCTTAAGAAAAACTCAATCAATCAACATAAACTCCCAACAATCCTATTCTCATCATAGAATTATGCAATTCATCATTGGCATACACAACAAAACATGAAAATAAAATAAACACAAATAAAAAAATTTCAAATTTTTCCTACCCTTAAACTAAAGATGACATTGTCCCCAATGTCACATTATGCACGAATTAGGAATAGAAAAACAAAATCTACAAAGGTACGAGATAGTTCCCTGATTAATCCGTGAAGTTGAAGTTTTGCTCAACAGCATGCACACCTGATCCTTGGCTTTCTCATCACCATAATCTGTAAAAAACAATTGAAATACTGTGGTGTCCACTGTGTTAGAAAAGTTCATTGACTAATATGAAAATATTACAATCCTAATCTTGCCTTTACAACTACTAGGAAATTAAAACAAAATTTAAACCATCCAAAACAAAAAGCAATTTAGTTCCATGTTCAAAATGAAATACAAAAACAACTAAAACAAAGAAAATGAAATACAAAAATAGCTGTTCAGGTTCATTCTTCGACCTCCTCCTCTCCCTCGGTATCGTCTTCTTCTGAGTCCCCATCCATTCATCTGAATCCCAGTCTTCCCACTGGTGTTCTGATGTATCAATGTCAAACTTGTTGCAGCAGCTTTGTTGCAAATTATAAATCATCCTGGTTTGCTCTGCTGGCCAACCTTGATGTCGCTCCATTCGTTTCATCTTACCTATCATTTTCTATAGCAACTCTTTCATTGTGGCTGTTGAACTAGATGAGGTTGCCGCTATTGTGGTTCTTCTTCTTTTGGTTCCAGATCTGGGCACTTCACCGGCTAGACGTTCAAGATGCTTGTGATAATAGTTTGAGTCAAGAACTGGGGCAACATGGATAAGTGGCTCATCATCAGTTGCCTCGACTCCTGCTCGAGTGCATAACTCTGTAATGAGATGTAGGAAAGGGAAACTCCCTCGCCTTGGTTTGGCTGCATGCTGAATGTTAGTCAAGATAATGTTCCCCACATCCATTCTTTTTCCTGCGGTAATAAAATAGAGCAATAATGCCTTCTCATAAGTCACTGTACTATAGTGTGTCTCCAGCATCATCCTTGCACAAATAAAGTACTGACACAACTAAGCCATCGGTGTCAAATTAGTTCCCTTAATGCTCTTCCTGCCCTTCTTCGAAATCTCCCAAGTGGTATCCGGTTTTGTTATGACCGGAAGAATAATATCATCCTCAAACTGTGTCTTCCTAAATTCCTCATAATCATCACGGTCAATATGAGGCAAGTTATAAAACTCATTGATGACTTTCGCATCGAATGCCACATCAGTACCCCTCACAAACATAACACCAGGATCACACTCCGGGAGGTTGGCATAAAACTCTCTAACTATCAGCTCTACGGCCGCATGTGCAGGTTCACCCATAAACAACTCCCAACGTCTCCCTCGACTCCACTCCTAAGCTTGGCTCGCGGTCAATCCACGCTTAGTAATAAATCCTTTATCTTTCCTTTGGATTGCCTCTTCATATCGTTTCCGAGCCTTGTCATTCACAAATCGGTTGTCCACTTTTTTTCCTTTTCCTTTACCCTTGGATTGTGCTTTGAGTGGCATTTTTCCAACTTACAAATCAACTCAATAATTCAACTCTAAGCACCCTACGAACAACCACAATCAATCCTGCAAAAACACCACACTTCCAAAAATCGCACCTAGACCCCCAAACTTCGATTCTTCCACACTTCACAAAAACACTCCCAAAATTCAAACCCAAACTCCTCAACGCCACATAATTCACAATCTACACTTCCTCAAACAAAATCAAAGCACAATAATACGAAAAATCCACAACTCAATCAACAATCCAAAATTTTCAGATCTACAACTTTGAACTCGAAATTGTGCAATTAAAAGCTTGGAGAACTCAAAATCTTACCAAAACTAGGAAGTATTCACCACCAATTTAGCCAAAAACAGCCTAGATCGCAAAATCCCCAAATTCTTGAACCCACAATTTTCTTCAATTTTTCGCAATGGTAGAACGAGTTGTTTTGGCGTTTAGAAAGGTTAAGGAGTGAGAAATTTTACTGGGAAATCACTAGAAAGGCTCTGGATCGAAGATGGAAAAAAGTTTGCTCTCGGATGTGTTTGAAGTGTTTTGCGACAAATGAAGAGTCGCGGTGAGTATTTATAAAAATCAGACTTCGCAACGGCGAAGTTCTTAATTCTAAAAAAAAATTTCCAACCCAGTCGGCGCCGCGGCAAAAAATTACAGAGCCCACAGCGCCACGGCGAACTGTCCTTAGTCAATTTCGCCCAACTTTCTTCGTCGCGGCTAAAATTTCCAAAGCCTACATCGCCTCGGCGAAGTCTGGGACTTTTCGACTTCCAATTCTTGCAAAATGCAGTTCGTTGTGGCGAAGAAACTTATTCGCCACGGCAAAAACTGGAAAAATTCCATTTTTCACCTTGCTTCGATAATTCACCTGAAACACCCAAAAACACACCAATTAGACTTCATCTTAAAATCATACGAAAACTAAACAACTTCAAAACAATAAATAAACAACAACAAATATAAACAACAACAAATGAAAACACTTGGGTTGCCTCCCAAGGAGCGCTTGTTTATAGTCGAAAGCTTGACTTTCTCAAGTCTTCATGCCGGAATGTCAAGCTGGAGGGGGATTGACTTGCAACTCATCACCCCATCAATGTATGGCTTCAACCTCTGTCCATTGACCTTAAATGTGCCCTTTTCTTCATGTGACACCTCCACCACTCTGAATGGGTAAACTCTTGTAACTAAGAAGGGTCTGAACCATCTAGACTTTAGTTTTCTAGGGAATAACCTAAGTCTCGAATTATACAACAACACTTTTTGACCCACTTCAAAGTTCTTCTTCCGGATATGCTTGTCATGCCACCTTTTTGTCTTTTCTTTGTAAATCCGAGCATTCTCATATGCTTCATGACGGAACTCATCGAGTTCATTCAAAGTCAACATCCTTTCTTCCCCAGCAGCTCGTAAATCCATGTTGAGCTGCTTGACTGCCTAGCAGGCCTTATGCTCGAGTTCTACCGGCAAATGACATGCCTTCCCATAGACCATCCTAAATGGAGACATACCAATCGGAGTCTTAAATGCAGAGCAGTAGGCCCGTAATGCATCATCCAACTTTTGTGACCAATCCTTGCTTGATGCATTGACTGTCTTTTCTAAAATTCCCTTTAGTTCTATGTTCGACAGGTCCACTTACCCGCTAGTCTGTGGATGGTATGGTGTCACAACTTTGTGTTTTACTCCATATTTTCCCAATAGTGCATCTAATTGCCTGTTGCAAAAATGCAATCCTCCATCACTAATGATTGCCCGTGGTACCCCAAACCTTGAGAAAATGTTCTTTCTCACAAAATTAACCACCACCCTAGCATCATTGGATGGTAACGTAATCCACCGCTACCAAAATGTACATGTTCCCATAAGAATTTGGGAAAGGACCCATGAAGTCAATTCCCTATACATCGAATAGCTCAACAACTAGGATATTGTTCAGTGGCATCTCACTTTGAAAAATTCCAACTCCGTTGACATTGGTCGCATTCCTGAACCATCCGAAAAGAATCCTTGAAAAGGGTTGGCCAATAAAACCCAGATTGAAGAACCTTGGCTGTTGTCCTAGCTCCTCCAAAATGGCCACCCACTTCCCTTTCGTGACAATGCCGTAAGATACTCTCCATTTCCTCTTCCGGGACACACCTTCGTATCATCTGATCAGTATAGTGTCTATACAGAAATGGCTCTTCCCAAAAGTAGTACTTCAAATTTGACAAAAACTTTCTCTTTTGTTGGAAGATCATGCCGATAGGGAGCACTTTCGACAACAAGTAGTTTGCAAAATCTGCATACCACGGTGCTTCCTTTACTCTCATCAATTTTTCATCCAGGAAAGTTTCTCTGATTTGGGTTTCCTCTTCATTTCCCTGAATTGGTCGTTCAATCCTTGACAAATGATCCGCCACCACATTTTCTGACCCCTTCTTATCTCGTATCTCCAACTCAAACTCTTGTAGCAATAGGATCCATCTTATCAGTCGAGGTTTCGCTTTTTGCTTTGCCAATAAGTGCTTGAGTGCTTTATGGTCCTTGTAGACTATCACCTTGGCACCTAGCAAATATGAACGAAATTTGTCAAAAGTAAAAACCACAACCAACAATTCTTTTTCAGTGGTGGTGTAATTCAATTGTGCATTAGTGAGTGTTTTGCTAGCATACTGAATTACATGCAACACTCTGTTTTTCCTCTGTCCTAACACTACTCCTAGTGCAAAATCACTAGCATCACACATCAATTCAAATGGTAGTCCCCAATCGGGAATTGCAATAATAGGTGCAGACACTAATAATTTTTTTAGAGTTTGAAAGGCATGCATGCATTCATCATTAAAATCAAAAGCAACATCTTTAATCAATAAATTGCAGAGGGGTTTAGAGATCTTAGAAAAATCCTTGATAAACCTTCTATAAAACCCCACATGCCCCAAGAAACTCCGAGCTGCTTTAACATTTGAGGGCAGTGGTAGCTTTTCAATCACATCTGTTTTTGCTCGATCCACTTCCATGCCATCCCTTGAAATTCTATGACCAAGCACTATTCCTTCCTGGACCATGAAGTGGCACTTCTCTCGGTTGAGCACCAAATTCGTCTCCTTACATCGCTGCAAAACAAGTGAAAGATTAGATAAGCAATTGTCAAAAGATGAACCAAAAATAGAGAAGTCATCCATGAAGACTTTTATAAACCGCTCCACCATATCATCAAAGATAGACATCATGCATCTCTTAAATGTGGCTGGTGCATTGCATAATCCAAAGGGCATCCTTTGGTAAGCAAAGGTGTCATATGGACAAGTGAAGGTCGTCTTCTCTTGATCCTCAAGAGCGATGGCAATCTGATTATATCCTGAATAACCATCTAGGAAACAGTAGTAAGCATGCCCTGCCAATCTCTCCAACATCTAATCAATGAAAGGAAGTGGAAAATGATCCTTCCTTGTCGCTTCATTTAATTTTCTGTAGTCAATGCACACTCTCCAACCCGTGACCGTCCTAGTTGGTATCAATTCGTTGCTCTCATTCTTTATCACTATGATACCTCCCTTCTTCGGAACCACTTGCACCGGGCTCACCCATGGACTATTAGAAATAGGATAAATTATTCCTGCATCTAGAAGTTTCACCACCTCCTTTCTCACCACTTCCTTTAACAAAGGATTCAGTCTCCATTGTGGCTGCACCCTAGGCTTGACATCATCTTCCATAAGTATCTTATGCATACAAAGCGATGGAGAGATGCCTCTAATATCCAAAATGGTCTACCTAATTGCTGATCTATGTTCTCTTAGTACCCTAATCAACTGCTCTTCTTCCAATTTGCTCAACCTTGAACTGATGATTACTGGGAAAGTTTCTGCTTCACCAAGATACACATATTTGCGATGGGAAGGCAAGGGCTTTAGTTCAAGCTTCGGAGGTTCTTCCTTTCTTTCCTTTTCCTTCTCCTTCTCAAAATTCAATTCCTCAAATTCTAGATCTTGGCTCTCCTCAATCGGCTGAAGTACTTCCAACAATCTAGCACATTCATTCTTTGTCGACTCAGCTACCTCTACTGTTTTTGATTTGGCAATACAAGCTTCTAGAGGCAGTTGTGGAGTGTTCTCTTCAATAGCCTCTACTACTAGTTTATCCACCACATCAACACTAAAGCATGAATCCGACTCAGATGGAAACTTCATAGCTTCAAACACATTGAACGTTACTATTTCATCTTGAACTCTTAACAGTAACTTTCCTTCTTGAACATCAATAAGAGCTCTCTTGGTGGCCAAAAATGGTCGGCCCAAAATAAGAGCCATTTCCTTATCCTCTTCCATGTCCAATACAACAAAATCCGTCGAAAAGATAATCTTGTCCACCTTCACCAACACATCTTCGATTATACCCCTTAGATGTTTAATAGATCTATCTGCAAGTTGCAATGACATGGTCGTTGGCTTTACTTCACCAATTCCCAATCTCCTGAAAATAGAAAAAGGCATTAGATTGATGCTTGCACCTTAATCACACAAAACTCGATCAAAAGTAATGTCTCCTATAATGCAAGAAATAGTGAAACTCCTTGGATCTTTGAGTTTCGGGGGTAGCTTCTTCTGGAGAATGGCGCTGCACTCCTCCGTGAGCATTATCGTTTCCTTATCTTCTAACTTCCTTTTGTTTGATAAAATCTCCTTGAGAAATTTCGCGTAGCTTGGCATCTGTTGCAATGCATCTGCAAAAGGAATGTTAATATGCAGTTTTTTAAATATTTCAATAAATTTGGAAAACTGCTTATCCTGATTCTTTTTCTTGAGTCTTTGAGGAAAAGGCATGGGAGGACTGTGATGTGCCAACTCTAGTGGTATCTCGGGAAATGGCAATTTCTCTTTCTTTTGTCTTTGCCTCTCTTCCCGCTTTTGTTCATTCAAGCCTAGAATTGGTTTGTAATACCCAAGATGTCAAAGGTATGTTCCTAACTAGAAATAGTCCTTTAGATATTAATTTTATGTTAAAAAGCATAAAATCTAACTAAGGGCAAAATAGTCGATTCATTTGGAACGGTATGAATCAATTATCCATAGAAAGGTATTAGGGGTGAAATGGTCATTTTGCCTATGGATAAGCATTGAAACTGTCAAGGATGAGTAGGCTTCATTGCATTTAATGACATTAATTAAGTAATAATTATGTCTAGTGTGAAATGACCAAAATGCCCTTATATGAAGAATTAAGGACTTATGAGTTATACAACTAAAATAATTGGGCCAATTGCATAATTTTGGAAAATAAATGAAATATTTTCCTATAAATGAGATGAAATTCGTTCAAGCCAAGGGAGAGAGCCTTTCTTCAATATTTCTTCCATTTTCTCTCAAATCTTTCATGAAACAAGCTTTCTTTCTCTAAGTTTTAAAGGAGTTTTGCTTAATTTTTCAAGGAGAACAAGATAGGAGCCTTGGATCTTCAATTTGAAGGGTTTAAGGTAAAGATTAAAAACTTTAGTTTTGATGTGATTTGAAGATTTGAGGTAGATGTTGAGGTATAATGTTATATATGTAGGATTAAGGTGTAAAAGAAGTCAAAGGCAAAGGATTTGTTGGAGGAAGTCTTTAAAAAGGTAAGGAAGAACCTCCCATGACTTTAGGGTTTATGCTAGGGTTTGTAGATTTTTATGAAACCTTAAATTAAGGCTTTAAGGCATAGAATTAGTTGATGGCAAGTGTAGTTGAACTCATTTATTCTACTTATTGCTTTGAATTCATTATACATGAAGTTATTGCTATTTATGTTTTATGAGTTGTTATGTTTGATTGAAGAAAATGAAGTGTGGATGCTGATTGTGGCAAAACTTGTAGTATTGGAGGCCACATGGTGTTGAATGGTTGCTATTAGAAGTGTTGAGGTGTTATTTGCATTAGCTTACAATGTTATAGCAATAATGGATGATTATGGGAATGAGATTTTACACTTCCTTTAAGATGTTAAAGACTATTAAGGGGAGGTTTATTTGATCCATAAGTTGACCTATTGGTTAATGTCAATAGGAATTGATGTGGCATAGTTAATATGAAAATTCGGATTTAGTGAGCTTAGGGGTTTTGTTAACCCTGCTTTAGTATTTCGACCATAACTTGACTTATAAAAATCAGAATGAGATGATTCTTGAAGCATTAGAAAGCTAAGACATAGAGCTATAATGTTTATGTTTATGCCAAGAGCCAATTCGTTTGAGAAATGGATGGAAAATGGCCTGAAGTATAAACTAGTTATTAAAGTTTAAGATTTAACACGATCAATTCTTATGATTATGAATTGATTATTAATGTATTATTGTAATTATGCCATGTAATAATGTTTACCCATTAGTTAGATGATCTTTGAAAGATATACATGGTCATGATGTCAATGCATATTAATGTTATGAAATGGCATGAAGATGCAATGTAATACATGTTTTAAGATGATGTATGTGAGCAAGAGGTAATGTAAATGGATTGATAATCCATAGATGAATTAAAAGTATTAAGCTCACCAAAATATGTATTTACATGCCATAAGATGTTAGAGATTCATATAGATATGATGGGAAACGCGTAAGCATATCCTCGTATACGGGTTGAGAAAAGATAAATATATGCTTTAGATGCTAAATAACGGGTAAGCACGCCTCCTGATGATATGAGCTCTAGATGAATTTGAGGCTAGATGATATGAAGTGCTTAAGATGCTAAGAAAAGTCCGATCGGCTAGACATTAAATGGTTCATATGCGTTTAGTAGCATTACATGAGTTATGATGTTATTTACATTATGTGATGATTTATGCTCATGTTAGATGATTTTAGATGTTATGTCATGACATGTGATGTGCGTGTACTATGTTTACATACTTATTTGTATGTGTACACATTGATGTTATATAGCCATGGGATAAAATGATGAAAGACATGAAATAGAAAAAAAAAAAAAATATATATATATATAAATATATATATATATAATAAAAGGGGAAGTATCCCTAGATGTAAAAGATAAGTCATGTGTTAACAAATATGTTTAAATAAAGATCAAATAGCACATTTAGAATGAAACGGATCATTCCTTACTAAGCGATTAGCGCTCACCCTTTTATTGTTGATTTCTTTGCAGGTAGACTAGAAGCGATGGATGCTAGAGACAGCGGGGCTACACATGAGGGGAGATGATTTATTGTCATCTTGATGTTTTTATCTTGATGTAAATAATGTAAATGATAAATATTTGTGAAACACCTTTTGGAATAGTCCACCCTATAAATATGTTTCAAATGTGTATTTTATGGATAAATTCTTAAAGTTTTGAAATTATATGTTTGGATCCTGCATGACATTTTATATGCATGTATTGGATATTACTATTATTATCCTTACACAGATATTTTTTCTAAATACAACTCGTTTTCCTGACATGTATCTTTGAGATTCTCATTAAGAGATATTCAGAGGATACCTGACTGGAGGGGGTTTTACATTTGGTACCAGAGCAAGTATTTTGTGACTTTAAACAAAAAAAAAAAAAAAAAAAAGGTGTTTTAAGATGTTTTCCATTACAGAGTCAGGCATTTATGAGAGTCGATGACAGTTCCCTCATGTAAAGTTCTGCTGCTCAAGTTGTCCAATCGTTGTAAGTATGTTTACCTTATTTATGTAAGGATTGATTAGATGATTAACGTTATATGGGTGACTGTGATAGGGAATAAATATGAGGAAAACCAGGAGAACGGATCCAAGTCTCAGTGATGCTTCGAATGCACAAGATGTTCCAACTGCACCTGGAGCTTCTAACCCAGTAGCTACTACTTCAAGCGCTCCAGGTTTAGATGGCTTCATCTAACACTTCGTTTGACTTGAAAGTATCACAAATCTCCAAAAAATTGACACTATGTAGATTTGGATCTTCCTTCAAATCTCCTTTAAACTATACCGACTACTGGATCATTTGGATGATTGCCGACTTTATCTCAAAGTTATTGGCTTGTACTACTGGTCTAGTAATACTCGACCCACTACCATCAACTGAGGGAACTGAAAACTCCCTTAGTGTTCTATTTTCTGCCATCTCAACAACTATGACCTCTGGTTCAACTATAGCCTCTCTTTCTCTTCTTTCTCTGTTAAGTCTTCTAGTGGTTCTTTCAATCTCAGGATCAACAGGAATCACTCGCTAACGTCTTGCTCTTCGGATAAACTACACAAAAAGAGAGTAAAAGTGAGATCAGAAACCAACTGAAGGAACAACAAAATTAAACAAACAACAATTAAAACAAAAATAAACTCCAATCTAGCTGACATAAGAAAAATTCAATGCTAACACAAAATGAATCTTCGGCAATGGCGCCAAAAACTTGATGCGTTGTTACTACAACATGCAATGATAGCAAGTGCACTAGTCGCACAAAGTAATAGAGTGATGAGTGAGTATCGTTCCCACGAGGATTGATTGTTAAGCACTAATTCTCCTAAGTGTTTTCAAGTTGGCAAAACCGAATTTGTTTGGATTAATGGGAGAGATTAAAACTAAAACTAAAATAAAACTTAATAAGTATAAAAACAAATAATTAATGAGAGCAAGAATTTAAAACAAGAGTAATATCAATTTTAACAAACGATTAGGGTTTTGACTTCTTTCGAACTCTATGGATTAATTTATACGAATTCTACTATTTCCACACTCACATGCACAGATTGTAAATCGAATTCTCTAAGTTGTCAAACATACCTTCTCAGGCTATGAATTCCTACTTTTCCCTATTAAACTTCCGCACCCAACAATTTGAAGAATAATAGATCCAAGTTCATTAAGCTAATGGAATCCTAGATTGATTTCATTGATTCTCAAATCTATCTCTAGCATTCAATACTACAATGATGATTACCCAAGAAGCCCAACATGATTCATTTCTCAATCTCATCATATTCATCAATTAAAATCAATAAAAATAGAATAACCACACAATCCTTGCAATAGAATATGGAAATAACAAAAATCAATTGATTAACCCATAGAAATCCGAGTTACGTCAAAACCCTAACCCAAATGGGTTAGTTCATAACTAAATCAACACAAACAGCAAGAAAAAATTAAACATAACAGACAACATATTGAAATAAGAGAAAAGAAAAGATATCTCCCCTAGTTGAAGAATCCACAAGGTTGAATCTCAAATCCTCTCACTTTGTCCACAAAAATATCAATCTATACAAAACTCAATGAAAGCCAGACAAAAACTAGACGAACCCTCTTCAAAATGGTAAGGTTTTTCTTATATAGCTCGCCTCCAAAGACCTAAAACTTTCCTAAAATAAAACTGTGCATTTTGGAGAAACTAAAATTTGCAGACTTCGTCGCGGCGAAGAAAGACTTTCGCCGCGGTGACGAGGTAAGTTGGAATCTCGTGTTTAACTTCTTTCGCCGCGGCGAACCTTCATGAAGAATTCTAAAATTATAGAATTGCCCTCCGCTCGCTTCTTTGCTTGAATCTTTGTTCTTCGATGCTCTCCCAAGGGAACAAGCTTCATAATGCTTAAATCTTCTTCCGAACTCTCCGAAATTCTGAGATCCGCTTACTTCTGGGTCCAGAAACTCCTATTTGCTTCTTATTTGCTTAAAATGTCTATTTTGGCCTACAACACAAAATATATAGAATTAAGTAGCAATTAAGGCATGAATGAACTAAGAAGTATCTAAAATCCAGCCAAAAAGCCTAATTAAAACAGTATAATTCTTGGATTATCAGAATCCTCTTGTGGGTTAGTCCAGTAAACTTGCCTATAGCAAGCACCCATGTGTTGCACTAAGTTGTCAACAAACAACCTTAATAAGTGAGACCTGTCACTACCTTTCGACAGGGTTGTTCAACACTATGATAGCCTTACCGTATTATCTGTGCCATTGGTGAAACTAATACTAGGACCACTGACGTTTCTAGAATGGCCACCATATGTGCTTATAGGGTTCTCACTATCAAGATTTGAAACACTTGATACCCTCATCACGGTTATACCATTCTAAAGACATATATCAATACAAACAACTATGGTTTACATGATATAGTGGATAATGCCTTTTATTGATTAATAAACATTTTTACAAAGAGTCAATTTCACAATAATTGATTAGCTCTAGGGCACCGACTCCAACATTGCGACCCTGCTTGGAGTTGGGAATCTCATTGCTTGGTAGCGCACCAAGGTGACTACACTCAGGTCGTCCAAGATTGGACTCCTGACAATGACATTATAAGTTGTCAGGCAATCGACCACTAAAAATTCGACCATCACCGTCCTGATCTTAGGTTCCTCCCAAAGAGTCATGGGCAAGTCGATAGTTCCCTTAGGGACTAGGCTATCCCTGATGAATCCATACAATAGCTATAGACATGCCCTTAAGTCTCATTCGGTAAACCTCATCTCTCGGAAAGCTCTTAAGAAAATGATGTTCGCTACACTGCCATTGTCGCCCATTACCTCGAGTACTCGGACATTGTTGTAATTACAATCGTATTGTGGTTATGGCAAGGAAATTCTTCACATTCTTCCTTGGTGAATCCTATCACCTCCCTTCCTTGTTTGGTCTGCTTTGACGGCTTTTGCTCACAACTCATTACTCAGGGGATTGAGTTTGTCTTGGCTTCTCATGCATATTTCTCGCGAGAATGCCTGGAGCTCCCTACAATATTGGGTCCCCCGTAGATCATGCCACTAGTACTTCGTTGTTTGCCAAAGCTTGTTGGACCTGATTATTCTGCTTGCTTGAATTTTCACGAGCTAGCACCTCCTTGACAAATTCTTTCAAGTGGTCTCTTCTTATCAAATCTTCAATAGCATCCTTTAGAGCTCGATAATCGTTAGTGTTGTGCCCAATATCTTGGTAGTATTAGTAGTATTTTTGGTGATCTCTTCTGCTAGGTGCCCCCCTTATCCTTTTTTGCACAGAAAATTTCTTAGCCTCACGGGAGACCTCATAGATGTGAACTATATCTTAGATCAGGGGGTGCACTCCGCATACCATGAAAAAGGTTGCCTTTCCTTACGGTTTTCTAGTTTTTGCCTTTTTAGAACCTATTTCGATCTCTATCATTATAGTCTGGGCCCCTTCGTTTATCTATTGGGCGATCTTGTTGCCTGTCAGGAGTTCTTCTAGGTGAGCTTCTGGCTAAGGCTGTTAGCAAACTTTCTACTGGTTGATGTTTGGCGGCCTTATGATAGAACTTGGCTAAGCACACATGGTCTTCACTTTGGAGCTCTTTCCACAGCTTTGTTTGTGGCCTTATTCTAGCTACCAGCAAAGTCTGGATCGACTCTTTAGGTGCATCAGTGACCTTCGCTTGTTCACTCTAGAACTGTTAGGAAATTATCATACATGGCAGCGAAAACAAAAATTATTTACATCATAGATCGTTCTTAGAACAAAGATCAAGGCCCAAATTTACAGTTTATACATTAAGAATCTGCAGAAAAAATCAGTTTAGAGTTTAAGAAATCATAAGCACGTTTGAAGGCTCCTCCAACTTGTCTCTGAACAGGTTTCGCTACTGACCCAAGAGTAGGATCAAACCAATGTAGTCCACAGGAAGATAACCCCAAGGAACTAAATATAGATTTGCTAGATCCTCTTGAGCCTTAAGAACCAACAAGAAATCAAAAAGATATTTGATTCAAGCAAAAGAGGCAAACTGGCGTGGGAGAGAAGGAGCTGGAATTTTAGTCAAAAATGATTGAATGAAAAACTTATTTTAATTCACAAAGCGTTGCACTTATATAGTGCACACTTTGCTCTATTCCATCATGGAATGGGCTTGGGCACCAACCCAAACACCCCTTGTATCAAAACAACCCCATTTAGATATTTTAATTTTAATTATCATTATCTCAATTAAATTCAATTAATATATATATAATATTAACATTTAACAATAATGATAATTTATTTAAATATATGTGAACACATATTTAAACATAAACTCACTTATTTAATTTTAATATCAAATTAAATAAAGGCTATGACCTCAGCAAATTTAATTACACAATGAGATTACCAAAATACCCTTTTGCCTAAAAAGACGAAAACACACTTCTTATAAACTGGTTCTTAAATTATCTTCTATGTGTGACCCGTAGGCTCCTTATCATACCAGTAGTGTGTAGTTAACACCAATTAATAGTCTCACTACACACAGACCAAGATTGGCCCCTTACAAGGCATCATGGCCACCCGATAGATTCGGATTCAAGCAAAGCAGCTACCTGACAATGATATGGTTACCGTACAATCCAATCCTTTCATCATCCGTTATCTCAATGAGACCGAGGCATAGAAATAGTGTCAACCTCAGTTACTCTATATATGTATGTATTCAGTTACTGGACCAATGACCGGAATTATAAACTAGATAGAGCAACAACTCAATCCCATTGTGGCAATAGTTTTAGTGTCATTGCCATTTACTGAATTGCGCCATGAGATAACTTCCCCCGTACCTAGGAGTGATGAATCCTCTGTTGATCCACCATAGTCTTGATACACTCCTTGATGCAGCCAATCACTATCGTATTGATAGCTCTGAATAGAACTACGTTAGGTTAGTGTCAAACTGCACCAATCAGTGCACAAGGCACTCCGGTGATCTCAAGTCTAAGGATCACATGCACCACCATTCGTTAGAGGATTTTTTCCATAGACACTAGGGTTACTATCCATATGGAATCCTTTGGTGGGTCAGTCCAATGAACTTGCCTACAGCAAGCACCTATGTGTTGCACCAGGTTGTCACCAAACAACCTTGACAAGTAAGATCAGCCACTGCCTTTCGACAAGGTCGTTCAACACTATGATAGCCTTACCGTATTATCTGTGCCCTTACTTTAGAATAATACTAAGGTTACGGACGTTTCTAGAATGGCCACCATATGTGCTCATAGGGTTCTCACTATCAAGATTTGAAACACTTGATACCCTCGTCATGGTTCTACCATTCTAAGGACATATATCAATACACACAATAATGATTTACGCGATATAGAATAAAATGCCATTTATTGATCAATGAACATTATTACAAAAAGTCAATTCTACAATAATTGATTTGCTTTGGGGCATCTACTCTAACAGGAACCTCATTAAATACGAGGTCTAGGTTTCATCTCTTTCCAAATGAATATTGCTTAGATAGATGAGTGGCATTGTGAACTGTCTCCTTGCTTGGAATTGATGTAAGTATGGCGAGGAAAACTATTGCCAAGACTATATAGAGTTTTCCTTAAGCCTCTTGTACCACCTCTTGGCATCCTTACTAAAGTGAACGTGAAGCAATGACACTTTGCCAAATCACAGACCTAATGCAGCTCCATGAGGTCATTAAAAGAGTCGAGATGGTCTCTAGGATCCATTTTCCCATCGAACTTGCTTTTTGGCGCCTTGAATCCTCGAAAAAGCGAGGCCTGGTGAACTTCTTCCGTAAGTGGAGAACTCACTATTTCTTCCACCGCATTTTTCTCGCGGCTCTTAAATCATCAAGCATTTTTTGCACCTGATCTAAATCTTCATTATGAGAACTACTCTGGTTGCAGGCTTTGTTCAGCCTGGCCTCGAGCAAGTGAGTTCAAAGATTAGTTGCTTGTGAGCCTTCTTTATCGTGTGCATTGATGCGCGAGGTAGAGTCATGAGGGCTAGGTTTGTAGGTGCTATCATACTCATCAGCGCACTACTCGTGGACGTCAGTTAAAACCAGAACGTCAATCATTGCCAGATTAGTGCACATGACTCATCTCGCAGTAAAGGGTCAGTGTTGCGCACTCGTACACGCAGAACAGCGCACAGTGCATGCATGGCTAGCACCAGACACTTGGGATAGGCACCTTGGATAGGCACCTACACTAGGCATCTGGACAAGGCTACGCACAGTGAAGTGTGTGCCCCATGGGAGGCCAGCCATGCATCAATGCATAGCCAAGGGCCAGGGGTGAGACTTGGTTGCGCGCAACAATACGCAGCCAAGGGGCCATGGTTGTGCGTGGCAGTGTGTAGCCAAGGACAGTGGCTGTGTGCGGCAGTGCGCAACCTCTAGATTTGAGCCACCAATTTTTAGGGTTTTTGAAACCTTAATCCCAACCAATTTTATATTAACTCATTTAACAAAATTAAATTAAAATTACAGCAGGATTAATATAATAAAATGAAACCCTAAACATGCTTACTATCGCATAAATGAGATTAAAAATTGAATCGAAGCTCTGATACCACTTGTAGAAATCATGTCGTTGCAAGTGCAGAATAATAAAAATTTTCTTGCCATGGCACGATCCCCTTATCCAAGTTCATGACCCGATAAATTAATCCACAATATATATATTGACTAAACCATCAAGGTTAGTAATTTTATACCTTTGTTCGATGCTCTTTCTCTATATCTCGCTATCGGTCCAACGTAGGATCAAGCTCGATGGTATCCACATGAAAGTAAGCTCGAGATCACCCTAAGATTGATTACTAGACCAACCAAATGGCTTAAGGAGATGTGGTAGAAATTAGAGAGAGAATTTCTCTCTAGGGTTGGCGACAACTAAGGTTTTTGGGAGAACTGTTTTTGCTATTCAATTTTGCAAAAAAAAAAAAAAAAAAAAAATTATGAGAATTGCTCTACTAAATCAAAACCCAATGACCCTTTATATAGGCAATCCCAAATGAGAATCCAATAAGGATTGTAAATCCTTAATTTCTATTTGGATTGGATTACAATCCTTTTAATTCCTATTTGATTTGGATTGCAATCCTTGATATAAGGGATTAGAATATCTCTTAAAGATATTCTCCATAAATATGAATCTTAATTAAATAAATATCCCTATTTATTTAATTTCTATATAAATACATATTCTAATTATATAAATATTACTATTTATTTAATTCATATATTTATATATATTTATCATATTTAATATATGGGTTTTAATACATGTTTAATTAAATTAAATATATATTCTCCATATTAATTAAAATTAATATGGTTCCAATTTTGCTAAAATTCTCACAATAAATTGGATAAAGGCGTCAACCCCCTCAACAAAATTACCAAAATGTCACAACCGGGGGCTATCCTCTATCTTGCCACTTCAGCTCAAGGGCTTTCCCCGCGCGTTGGACACGTCCAAGGTATTGTCCGCTATGGGTCTTTCTAGCCACACCTCTTCCAGACCCTCACGGCTTTGTTTCGCTTTGTTGTCTTTTTTCCCCCTTGTGAATGCCTCCCCCGTGACTTGAACCTTGGACTTATACCTTGGCCAACTAACATGAGTACCATTGGGCTAACACCCCCCTCCAGCTGGGTACCCTCTAAGTATTCCACTAGGATGGAAAGTTAGAGAATTCACACCTGGAAGGTTGTGTAGTTTAAAATGTAAATCCTGGTTATAAACATGTACTATATGAAAAATATGGTTCAAAGAAAACAACAACATCAATTGTTTAATAGCGGAAGCAAATATAAAATATCTCCCATCGTTTATAAGCCAAACATATTTATTATTTCATAAAACTTAGATTATAGACATTAAACTATATCCATTAAATTCAAAAGCAACATCCTTTATATAACATCATAACTTTAATTATAACAAAAGTTAACATGCATGCCCCCAAGCCTCCTTGACTACCGCTCGCCGTTACCGCTTTAACCAGTACCTGCAAAACATGGAAACTAGGGAAATGAGTGCTAATCACTCAGTAAGGGTATCAATCATTTAACCCTATGTAACATTCTTAGACTTAGAAAGCATCTTATTTACTTGTACATGAACCAAACATTAATAACATAAAAGTAACATACCATAATGCATGGTATAATTCATGTAATGCTTTCCTTTACTATTCATGAATAATGCACATCAATGCCATGCATGTATAAATACATTTTTCTTTGAAAACCTTTTTACTATCTGCCGATCGGACTAAACTGAGGCATGGATTACAGAACCTTTGGCCAATGAGCTAACCTTAACTTATAACACAGTCCCCATGGTCATGCATGCTATGGAATGTTCATTTCTTTTGGTCTAGACATGTGCATGAGTGAGCTCAGGTTCCCCATAACATGCCAATAGCTTCCATAAAATTTACAAATCATTTTCTTCACAAAAATACATGTCTGTGTACCTTGGAAGCATTTTGCTCAAACTTGGGATCAAGTCTCCCTTTTTTCATCATTAATATGCTTGACATGCTTCATTGTTTAAAAACATACACTTTCCATATATGAACATATAATTTCATCATGACCATTTTGTGGATGCATAACAAATTCATAGAAACATATCATACTTAGGCTTGTTTATACATACACAAGCTCATACTTAGGTAATACATAACATATTACACATAACCTCCATGGTCACTCATTACATCAAATATATATGTTCATACAATCATTAAATAATCACAAAGATCACTCAGTCAAACATGCTTCAAAACCTTCAAGCATCACTTCCATACTTGGAATCAATCATAGATTATTAGGCTAAAAATAAACTAATAAATTGGATGCACTTTTGAGGTAGTCATTCTGCATAGGTCATATTCAAGAAGGCATATCTCGAGTTATACACATCGGATTGCTATGATCTTGGTCTCGTTTTAAAGACTAGAGAAAGGGCTACAACTTTTATGTATATGTCTCAACCCAGTTTGATAGGTACGATGCCCAAAAACACTCAAAAGACCACGGATTTGACAGGGCAACCATGGTAACATGCCTATTTAAAGGCTTTTCCATACCTATTTACCTCCACTTACTCCCTAACCTTTCCTAACCATTCTCCCCTATGAAAACATGTTAAATTATCAATAATAACCTCCCTTGTAATATGCTGAAAACTCATGACACAACTAATTCCATTGAGTGTCATCAAACTTCAACTTTTTTTACAATTCACATATAAATCCATCAATTGCAAATTATAGCATCAAACCAAGCTCAATTTCTTGTGTGACAAGAATTAAGGTTCCTTAATACTAAACCTAGAAACCTTATTCTTATTTCATATTAAAGGGAGGTTTCCCTTACCTTGTGTGAAGAAACCACACTCTTTTGCAAATTTCCTCCTCCTTATCTCCAATTGACCTTTTATCCTAACATAAAGTATAAGAAAACTTTAATAGCTTGAAATACATAATATTTATATAAGATAAGGAGTTGAAATTTACCTCCTAATACCCTTAATAAAGGAAGAAATATAAGGCACTTGAAAGATTGTAACTAAGAGACTTGAAATTTTAATGGAGGAAATAGAATTAATGGAGAAGTATTGAAGAAGATTGTGGAAGATTGTAGAAAGCTTGAAGAAGATAAAGGAAAGTGGTAGAAGACATGTGTCTCATTCTTTTAATCACTTAATTGTCTTTTGCATTTAATGACTTATAACATTATTTCCCTTTTTGCCTTGAACAATTGTCTTTTAATTACTCCTTAATCCTTTATCATCTTTATCTTGACAAGCCAACAAAATATCATCATTCTTTTACCACTTTACCCCCTGAGGCATGTGTATGGTAGTTAACATAGCACATAAAAATGAAAAGACTATTTTACCCTTGGACGTATTGGCGGGGTTTACATTTCTCCCCTCCTTATAGGAATTTCATCCTTGAAATTAAGCAAATAACTCTGGGTAGCGGTGTTTCATGTCTTGCTCCACTTCCCAAGTAGTTTCCTCAACCTTGTGATTTCTCCAAAGAACTTTGACGAGTGGAATACTTTCATTTCGGAATGTGCATGGTAGTTAACTTAGCACATAAAAATGAAAAGACTATTGCATGTGCAAGGTAGTTAACTTAGCACATAAAAATGAAAAGACTATTTTACCCTTGGACGTATTGGTGGGGTTTACATTTCTCCCCTCCTTATAGGAATTTCATCCTTGAAATTAAGCAAATAACTCTGGGTAGCGGTGTTTCATGTCTTGCTCCACTTCCCAAGTAGTTTCCTCAACCTTGTGATTTCTCCAAAGAACTTTGACGAGTGGAATACTTTCATTCTGGAGCTCTTTAATCTTTCTATCCCATATTTGGACTGGATGCTCCTCATAAATCAAATTCTCCTTCAATTTTACTTTTTCAACTCGTAATACATGAGAAGGATCATTTATGTACTTGCGTAACAATGACACATGAAAAACATTATGCACTTGTTCCATGCTCGATGGTAATGCAAGTCTGTAAGCTACTTTTCCAATCCTTTCTAGGACTTCAAAAAGACCAATGTATCGTGAAGCAAGCTTTCCTTTTCTACCAAATCTCATAACATGTTTGTATGGGGCAACCTTAACAAACACTTTGTCCCCTACTTGAAATTCCACTTCCTTTCTCTTCAAGTTTGCATAGCTCTTTTGGCAATCCTAAGCTTGTTTCATTCTTTCTGTGATTAACCTGATATCTTTAGTCATCTTTTGAATCATTTCTGGTCCTAAGGCCTGAACCAAAGACTCATTCTCTCATACTTCAGCCCAATACAAAGGTGATATACACTTTCTCCCATATAGAGCTTCATATGGTGCCATCTGGATAGTAGCCTGATAACTGTTATTATAGGCAAATTCCATTAATGGAATTATATCACTCTAATTCGCTTTATGATCCATACAACTGGCCCGTAACATATCTTCAATCACCTGATTGGTTCTCTCAGGTTGGCCATCTATTTGGGGATGATAAGTTGTACTAAAAGCTAGCTTTGTACCTAGCGCCAGATTTGGGTTTTGGTTTTAAATCAAATACTCTTCATTTCTTCTTTGTTCTTAAGGTTAAAGAGGATCTAACAAATCCATCTTTAGTTCCTTGCGATTATCTTCGTGTGGACTACATCAGTTCAATCCTACACTTGGGTCGGTAGCAAAATACGTTCGGAGACAAAGTTAGAGGAGCCTCCAAACGTGCATGTGATTTCTTAAACTCTAAACTGATTTTTTGCAGATTCTTATTCTATATATAAACTGTAAATTTGTACCCTGATCTTGGTTCTTTGGAACGATCTATGTTGTTAATTTTTTTTGTTTTCCACTGCGTAACTGGATCGTTTCTAACACTTAAGGCTAAAGAGGATCTAGCAAATCCCTCTTTAGTTCCTTAGGGTTATCTTCGTGTGGACTAACGGTGGTTTGATCCTACCCTTGGATCGGTAGCGAAACCCATTCAGTGATAAAGTTGGAGGAGCCTCCAAACGTGGGTATGGTTTCTTAACTCTAGACTATTTTTTTTGTAGACTTGAATTTAATGCATAGATTGTTAAATTTGTTTCTAAGGAACGATCCATAATGTTTAAGTTTTTTGTTTCTGCTGCCATAACTTGATTGTTTCCTAACAGTGGTATCATAGCCTAGGGTACCAAATTTTATAGTTTATTGTCTAATTTATAACATGTATTTGATTGATAACATGTTATTTTGTAGAATTTGCAAAATCTGCTTTTGAATGAGTGATTCAATTGATCAATTGGTTTACTAATGTGTTGATGGATGTTATATTGGTTGGTTGTTATCCTAGTCGAATGCTTGTGCATTCGATTTGATTTGGATACGTGTTATTACATGAAAAACTGCAAAAACGCGAACTGTATTTTTTGGGATTTCTAAACTTCGTCGCGGCGAAATAACAACTTCGTCACGGCAACGTTCTTACTAGAATTTTCAAGGTTGCTGTTTCTTGCCAGAGAGAATAAAACCCTCCGCCATGAACAACAAAGTTGCTGTCCCAATTCTGTATTTTTTGCGAAGGGACCAAACTGCAGTTTTTAATAACCTATAAAGCCAATAATCATTCTGCATATATAAGAAGGTAATTAATAATAAACCCACCCAATTCAAAAATTGATTGTTTTTGAAATGTATGCCATGTACTTGTTTGTATATTGCATGGTGCCCGGTACATGAGCCTTATGACCTATGGTGAATGTTTTAAATTATTTTTAGATATGTATGGTTGTAAGTTTTAAAAATAGGGCCTGTATGTCCTTCCTTTCTTCCCCTTGAATGTAAATTGAGGTTTCTAAATTTATTGATGTAAAATTACTTTAAGATTAATTTTATTGTAAATTTAGTATGATGTTTTTGTAATGTACTTGAGGCAGAGCAAAAGAAGAGGCAATCATACATGAAGACTCAAGATAGTCATTATAGGACCCCTATGTGACCTACCGATTGCTCTAGGCTTGAGGAAATCGATTTTAGTTGAGCCATGTACCGGCACGTTTTAATATTTTGTTTAGAATGCATGCTAAGGTTGAAGGTTCAATAACATGCCAAACAATGTCATTCTAACAAAGATAATAATCTGGTGAAACATTAAATAATAAACCCTCAATTAAAGAATATTAAGTCACGTATGCCTTCCCCACGGTTTTAATCAAACCACTGTTCGTCGGAACCTTGTTCGCCAAAGCGAAGGGTACACTTCTACCAGTGGGAGGTTAAAATTCATTAAAGTTTTCCTTAATGGTGATAGGTTGACTTAAAATGACGGTTTTGCTTGTTCGCCAAAGCGAAGGTTGATAATTGCGTCATAGGCATAGTAGAGAAGTACACATATTGTGTGTACGCAGTGGCATGTAGTGTCCACTCTACTGATACTGAGAATCACTCTTGAGGACGGCGGTTGGGGCCATTGGATTGTGTGATTGGCTTGTTGGCTTTTTCACATTTGAGGTTGATAGTAGAAGCTATCAACTGGTGTGAATTAAGTTTGTTGGCCTACTTAATCAACTCATTTTGGCTTGTTCACCAAAGCAAAGGTTTTAAATGGGCCAGATGGGATCTCAGGCCACTAGGAAAGCCAATGGGCTTTCTCAAGTTAATAGTGAGGGCTATTGACTTGAGAAAAATAGTGGGAGCGTCGTTTAATAAAAGGACCATATTAAATAATAATGAACTTTATAATGACTTTATCTTTTCTGCAATTGTAGATTCACCAAAAGGAGCATTATGAACATGCAACTGATAATCAAGAAAGAAAACCAGTTGGATGGATCCAATTTCTCAAACTGGTATCATAATCTTCGGATTATACTCAAGTCGAAAAAGAAATTGTATGTCCTTGAAAAGCCATACATGGCTAAGCCTGATCCTGATGCCACTCAGGAAGTAAAGGATACTTATCAAAAGTTCCTTGATGATGCTGATGTCATTCAATGGTTGATGTTAGCATCGATCACACCAGTGCTGCAAAAGCAGCATGAGAATATGGATGCTACTGCCATTATTCTACACCTCAAGGAACTTTTCAAAGGTAATGCTCGACATGAGAGGTACAAGGTGTCAAAAGTACTGTTTGGAAGTCGTCTGACTGAGGGAGCCCAAGTTGGTCCTCATGTGCTCAAGATGATCGAGCACATAGAGAGGCTTGAGGCTTTGGGATTTGAGTTGGATGCAGAATTACAAATGGATTTAATTCTGCAATCCTTGCTTGACTCTTATGCATCGTTCATAATGAACTTCAATATGAACACAATGGTGAAAACCCTGTCAAAGCTTTTGAACATGCCTGAGGACCGCAAAGCGACTTGAAGAAGTCCAAGCCTATTTTACTGGTTGTTGTCAGTAAAAGAAACGGTAACGGTAGGGTAAGGCCAAGGCCAAACCCATGTCCAAGCTTAAAGGACAGGTTGCTCTTGGGCCTGAGAGTGGCATAAGGAAGGGCAAAGTAGTCTGCTTCTATTGTGGCAAGCCTAGCCACTAGAGGAAACACTACAAGGCTTTCCTTGCAAGTAAGAAGAAGTCATATTTTGCAACTTCAGGTGTATTTATGATTGAGATTAACTTCTCACCCTTAACATCTTGGGTTATTGACACTGGATGTGGTACTCACATTTGTTTAGATGTGCAGGGACTAAGGCATAATAGAGTGCTCGCTGATAATCCGTAAATTATACAGTTTTTATTTGATCTTTTTGTCAGATTTCATGTACTTTCTAGTGCATTTTTACCTGAATTGGTGCTTAATTCTTTACTTTTCGTGTTTCAGGTTAAAATGGACTTTTTGAGCAAATAAAGACAAAATTGGATAGTTTTGACTCAGAAATGAGCGGATCTCAGAAGATAGGAGAGTTCCGGAGTAGGACAAAGCACGATGAAGCTTGTTTCCAAGGAAGAGAGCCGAAAATCGAAGAATCGAACGAAGAAGCAAGCAGAGTGGCAATTCTGTAAATTTTAGAACCTTTGAAGGAGCTTCGCCCCGGCGAAGAAATTGTCTTTGCCGCGGCGAAGTAGGTCAGAGATGATGTAGGATTTCTTCATTCTTCGCCGCGGCGACAGCCAACTTATTCAGTTTTGTAAACGCACAGTTTCGTGTGTGCGTGTTTTTGGCTGGGTTTTTGGACTAAGTATAAAAGAAAAACTTAACCTTTTGCCAGGGGATCTTGAGCTTTTTAGGTTTAGCCGTTTTTACACTTTTCTTAGAGAGTAAAGCTTGGAGTTTTTCGGATTGTTTAAGGGAGAAGATTCAGATTTTGACTTGAAGATTTATCTTTTGGGGAGATTTCTTATCTTTCATCTCGCCATTATGTTTAACTTGTTTATTTCTATTTTTCGTTTTTGTAGTATTAATTTAGTTATGAACTAATCCTTTATGGGTTAGGGTTTTGATTGTAGTTTGGATTTTTAAATGGGTTAAGTATTTGATTGTGTTATTTCCATGTGAATAAGCTTTGGTTGTGTGTTACTCTGAAATTGAATGCTGTATGTGATGAACATGATGAGATTGAGAAATAATTCATGTTAGGCTTCTTGGGTAATCACCATTATAGTATTGGATGCTAGAGATAGATTCAAGAATTAATGAAATCAATTTAGGATTCTTGTGCTTAATGAATTCAGAATTATTAACCTTCAATTTGTTGGGTGCGGAATGTTAATAAGGATGACTAGGAAAATATAGCCCGAGAGGGTATGTTTAACATATTAGTGAATTCGATTTACAACCATTGTGCATGAATGTGAATATAGTGTAATTTTAGGTTTAACCCATAAAAGTCCAAACGAACTCAAAACCCTACCCGTTTTGCTTGAATTGATATTTCGTGTTTTTATATTGCTTTCTTAACCAAGTTTTCACCTTAGTAATTTTCATTTTTGTAACGACTCGATTCTTATAAAAATATGCACAGTGAAAATACACGTAGCCTTAATATAAAAAGTTGGGCCCCAAAATTTTTCTTTCATTAAACATATGCATTCTTATACAAATATATACAAGGTTTGTGACATATGCAAAACTATCAAAAGAGGGCGGACAGAGTAGCCATTTCTCTTCGTGTGCCGATGTCCATCCGACTGTGTCCTCATCTAGAACTGCAAAAACATAGGGAGCAACTGGATGAGCACAAACAAGGCTCGCAAGTAAACCCCGAACTCAAATATCTCAGTAACTCTTTCTTTAATCACTAGCTAATTACTCTTTCTCATAGCTCCTCTATACTAACTTTCTTTCTAGTAAGTCACGGCCCCATCTGACCGGAGGCACGACTGGGACTCGCTCCCACTCCCGGTGACTTCTACTCATTCTAGCCGATCGGACTTGGTTATGCATGGATTCGGAACCTTTGGCCACGTGAGTGCATAGAATCTCTCGGGTAAACTTGGGTATAGCCCTCATCCGCATGTACACTACGGGCTACACCACTACTCTTTCGATATTCTCGCCGCTTTACGATGCGGCGTGACATGGGAATACTCTACCCGTACTCACGGTGTTCCCCATCACACAACCTACTCTATTCTCTTATTAAGCACTACTTCTTATTAAGCACTACTCTATCTTTACTCTATAGTGCTCATTCTCCTTTTCTTTCTACTCTTAGAGTAGTCTAAACTCATAAGTCTCTACTCTCTTTTCTAATGCATAAGTAAAGCATAATTAATGAACATCAATGATTCATACTCATTAATGCATTTATGAAAGGGAACTATAACATATAGCAACAATTAAGACTTTCTACTCTTACTTATTGTTCTCTTGAGCATTTCATCATACAACTCATGTGCATGAATAACTCTACTCTAATTCTAACTTTTCTGTTTTCTTTAATCAACCAAATGGGAGAAAACTCCCTCATAAACCCTAAATTCCCTATCAAAAGAGAAACACTTCCAAAATCTTGCTCAAAACCTCCTCCAACTCCAATCAAACTCAACCCAACATCAAGCAAATAACACACTTCTCATAACCCATAACTCAAACATAATTACTACTCTTAATCAACAATTTAAAAGAAAACACATATGTATATCAATCCACTCCAAAGAGTTCTTAGATCTCAACTTAGGTTGAGTTTACTTACCTTATGAGAAATTGGCTTCTTTAACACTTCTCCTTTCCTTTGGAAGCTTGCTTTTCCTCTACAACTTAACCAACAATCACAACATGAGATTCTAATCAAAACATAAGAAAACTCCCATCTAAAGTACAAATCCTTACCTTAGGAAGCTTTAGGTTAAAAACCCCACAAAAAGTTACTCAAAAGGCTCTTGGAAATCCTTGAAAGATTGAAGGAAATTTGAGAGAGTTTAGAAGAATGAAGGAGGCGGTGGAATTGGAAAAATGAAGAACATTCAAAGGCTAAACCCTTTTTAATACCTCTTAAAACTCATTCTTCCCAATTTGTCCCTTGCTCTTTTATGGAAATTCCATCCATATCCTTTGATTCCTTACTAACACACCCCCATACTAACATATTCTCCTTGAAATTTCCTTACAATTTACTCCCCACTTTTCCTACTAATTAGGGGTAGAATGGTCAAATTGCCCTTAGGGAAGAAAATATCTAAAACTTAACTAACATTTTAAACGGCCTGTCGCCGCGGCGAAGAAACTACGTCCGCCGCGTGCCTGTCAGCCGCCTTCCCCGTGGCTTCAACACCTCGCCGCGCGCAAGATTCTTCTTCCCGCCCGAAGCACGGCAGACGAACTTCTTCTGTCTTTTCAACCAATTTCAAGGCAAGTATTCAACACAACACTCGTACTAATGTTAATCAAACAATAATACCACGATACCATCTCAACTAAGAGCAACCGAAAGAACAGTAACTACGTACCTCAAGTGGGGCGTTACAATTCTCCCCTCTTAAAAGAATTTTGTCCCCCAAAATTCAAGCAAATAACTCGGGAAGCGATTCTGCATGTCCCGCTCTACCTCCCAAGTGGCCTCTTCCACTTTGTGATTCCACCAAAGGATCTTCACTAATGGAACACTCTTGTTCCGAAGCTCTTTAACCCTTCGATCTAAAATCTGAACTGGACGTTCTTCATATACTAGGTTCTCCGTCACTTCAACGTCCTCTACACTCAAGATATGGAGGGGATCACTTACATATTTTCGTAGCATCGAGACATGAAAGACATCATGCACCCTATCCATACTAGGCGGTAGTGCCAATTTGTAGGCCACCTTTCCTACCCGTTGCAAGACCTCAAATGGACCTACGTATCGCGGTGCTAACTTCCCTTTGCTTCCGCGCATTACTCGCTTGAAGGGGGAAACTTTCAAAAACACTTTATCACCCACTTGAAATTCCACTTCTTTTCTTCAAGTCGTCATAGCTCTTTTGTCGATCTTGGGCTTGCTTCATCCTGCTTTCGATCGCCTCACATCTTCTATCAATTTTTGAGTCACCTCGCCCAAGAGCGCACTTAGCTCATCCTTTTCACCTACCTCATCCCAATGTAGCGGAGACCTACATCGTCTGCCATACAAAGCCTTGTAAGGCGCCATCTTAATTGTAGACTGATAACTATTGTTGTAGGCAAACTCCACCAGGGGTAACATTTCGTGCCAAGCTCTATAATCCATACAAAGAAAGCTCTCAACATATCCTCAAGCACCCGATTTGTCCTCTCGGTTTGGCCATCTGTCGAGGATGATAGGCAAGGTCTTAACGCCAATCTAGTACCCAAGTTCCTCTCGTAAACTCATCCGTATAAAGGCCGAGACAAACGGAATCTCTATCGGACACTATTGTTTTGGGCACACCATGTAACCCCGACGATTTCCTTAATGTAGATCTCGAGCCGGTGATCCGTAGTAGTGCTTTCCTTTACTAGAAGAAAATGGGCTGATTTGGTTAACCTATCCACAATCACCCATAAAGCATTATACCCTCTCTGAACTCTAGGGAGACCGGTGATGAAATCCATTGAAATACTCTCCCATTTCCACTGGAACACTCAATGGTGAAGCAACCCCGACGGCCGTTGATGTTCTACTTTCACTTGTTGACAAGTTAGACATTTAGCTACGAACTCGCAATGTCTTTCTTCATACCTATCCACCAATAGCTTTTCTTTACGTCCCCGATACATCTTAGTTGCTCCAGGGATGAGCAAGTATGGTGTGTCATGAGCCTCCAAAAGAATTTTCGCTTCAACTCACCGTTCGGAGGAATACACAACCGATTCCTGAAGTAAAGAGCACCATCTCTCACACAAAACTCTGTTGTCTTACCTCCAAGTACTCGTTGAACTATTTTCTAACACCACTCATCGGCCATTTGTTTTTCTTTCACTTCCCCCAAGAAAATAGTCTGAATTTCTAACCTTGCAATCCCTCCCTAATCATCCTCAATTTGCTCTCTACACAACTCTTCTATCAATTCTCTTTGCTTAGTGAGTCGGGACAAATAGGCTTTTCTACTCAGTGGGGCATCGGCTACTACGTTGGCTTTCCCGGTTGATATTTGATCTCGCACTCATAATCTTTAACCAGCTTCTAACCATCTTCTTTGCCTCATATTCAACTCCTTCGAGTAAAGAAATACTTCAAACTCTTATGATCGGTATAGATGTTGCTCTTTGCACCATAGAGGTAGTGCCTCCAAATCTTCAAGGCAAAGACCACCGCGCCAACTCTAAATCATGCGTAGGGTATCTCATTTCATGATCTTTCAATTGCCGAGAGGCATAAGCTATCACCCTACCTAATTGCATTAACACTGAACCAAGTCCTTGCAAAGAGGCATCCGTATAAATGTCATAATCTACACCCTCCTCGGCAACACTAACACTGGGGCCGTTGTTAACCTCTTCTGCAATTCTTGGAAACATTCCTCACAAGCTTCTGACCATATAAAAGGAGTCTTCTGTTTGGTAAGGGTTGTCAATAGTTTGTCTAACTGAGCAAACCCTTCCACGAATCGCCCGTAGTAACCCGCCAAGCCTAAGAAACTCCCTGACCTCCTTTCTGTCCCTCGGTCCTCGCCACTCGAGGATTGCTTGCACTTTACTCGGGTCTACAGAGATCCCTTCCTTCGATACAGTATGGCCCAAGAATATTACTCGATCGAGCCAAAACTCACATTTCGAAAACTTAGCATACAACTGCTTTTCTCTCAACCGTTGCAGTACAATTCTCAAATGTCCCCCATGCTCTTCTCTTGACTTAGAATAAACCAGGATATCGTCTATGAAAACCACTATGAACTGATCTAAACAATCATGGAACACCCGGTTCATCAAGTCCATAAAAACTGCTGGGGCATTGGTCAAACCAAACGGTATCACTACAAACTCATAATGCCCATACCTTAAACGGAAAGCTCTTAGCTACATCTTGCCCACCACTCTAACCTGATGGTACCTCGACCTCAGTCAATCTTAGAGAATACTACCGCCCCCTTCAACCTGATCAAACAAATCATCTATTCGGGGTAGCGGGTACTTATTCTTCACACACCTTATTCAACTCTCTATAATCAATACACATCCGCGATCCGTCCCTTCTTTTGACAAACAAAATTGGAGCTCCCCAGGGAGAATGACTCGGTCGGATAAAACCCTTGTCCAAAAGCTCTTGGAGTTGCTTCTTCAACTCCCCGAAGCTCACGGGGCCATTCGATAAGGGGCTTTAGATATTGGTGCTGTCCCCCGTGCTAGTTCGATACTAAATTCGACCTCTCTTTCCGGTGGCAAACCCGGTAAATCTTCCGGAAACACATCCACAAACTCTCGAACTATAGGCACCTTCGAATCTCCTGTGTGGGACATCACCACTCGCACTACATGCGCAATATATCCGTAACACCCCTTTCTTAACATCTTTCTAGCCTTCACACTACTAATTAACATACTCAACCGATGGCCCTCTCCAAAACTAAATTTATCCCCGTTATCAAGATTAAATCTCGCTTTCTTCTTTCGACAATCGATCTCTACTCTATACCTCCCTAGGAAATCCATGCCCAAAATCACATCAAAGTCGGGCATATCAAAGACTATTAAATCGACTGCTAGCTCTCGACCATGGATCACTATAGATTCTCCTAACAACATTTCTTGAGTCAACACACTCACCCCCATCAGGTAACTCAATCTTAATAGGTTGACTCACTCGCTAGGTTTCAAACCTAATCTCCCGATCATCCCATGCGATATAAAAGAATGGGTAGCCCCTTAATCAATTAAAGCATATAAAGAAACAAGATGGAATAGCAATCGACTGCCATAAACGATGGATCGCCTCGCCTTCACCTCCCCGAGCCACCGTAAAACCCCGGCATTAGCACCTCTCGACCTCCCCGATGCGGGTGGAAACGAGCTTTACAATCCTTCTTCGATGCCCCGCCGACGGCACCTGTAACACACATTTCTATCCTTTAAACATTCCCCCGAATGGTTCCTTCCACATTTAGCACAAAGGGGCAACCCTTCGGTTCTGGGTCGCTTGTTCTGCAAATCCCTCCTGTTATTCTTGGGTTGGAACCTCTTCTTAACCCTTACTTCTCTATTCCTTGTTGCATCTACCCTCTCCCTCTCGCAGCGGGATGGTTCACCGAGTACCAGAAAGACGACTCTTCGGCAATGTGTTTATTCACATAAATCTCCGCCTTAACGCCCTTGTTAAAGCCTCATCAGAGGTATGAGGAGGCTCACTCCCCGTCATCACATCTCGGGCAATATCGGATTTCAACCCCTCGTACAAACTTGTCCCTCCTCAACACCGGAGTGTACACTATCCCGGGTGCAAATCGGGCGAGGGAATTGAATTTTACCGAATACTCCTTCACCGTACTAGTCCCCTGCTTTCAAATTAATGAACTCTTGGACTTTCTCATGTACTCGGTCTTCCGTTCGATATTCGGCTTCAAACATCTTTTGAATTCGCCCAAGTCATTAAAACCGAGTCGTGAGTCTCTTCCATTAGTTCCCACCAAATTCGGGCATCTCCCCAAAATAGGAAACTAGCATATCTAATTCTCTCTCGTTGCTCATGGGAAACAAGGCCACTATCCGCCTACGGACTTAAACCACTCTTCGCCTTCCGGCCGGATCCCTTGTGCCCTTAAACTCGACGGCCGGTGTTGGCTTGCAAGCCCCCTGGACCGGATCAACTCGATGCGGTACTATCGGAGGTACCGCCCCTCACGTTCTTGTCTTGCGGGCCATCCTTGTCCGGGGTGGGTCTCGCTTTTCTTTGTGCAACTCTCCCCGACTCTCGCTAACACCTCTTGAACAATATTCCGAATCAATGTCACATCAAGAGTAGGGGGTTTGGTTCCGGGGGTTAGAGGATTCTCCCTCATTCATCACCCTCTTACCCTTATTACGGTTACTACGCCTCATCTACAAAACGATCATATTGGATCAATTTAAAAGAACACTCTACATAAGGAAATAATTTAACTTACACAATGGCTTATTGGACATCGTAGCGATGAGAATGGTACATCACAAATCCCCAAAATCTTTACTCTGATACCAAAAATGTAACGACTCGATTCTTATAAAAATATGCACAGTGAAAATACACGTAGCCTTAATATAAAAAGTTGGGCCCCAAAATTTTTCTTTCATTAAACATATGCATTCTTATACAAATATATACAAGGTTTGTGACATATGCAAAACTATCAAAAGAGGGCGGACAGTGTAGCCATTTCTCTTCGTGTGCCGATGTCCATCCGACTGTGTCCTCATCTAGAACCTGCAAAAACATAGGGAGCAACTGGATGAGCACAAACAAGGCTCAGTAAGTAAACCCCTGAACTCAAATATCTCAGTAACTCTTTCTTTAATCACTAGCTAATTACTCTTTCTCATAGCTCCTCTATACTAACTTTCTTTCTAGTAAGTCACGGCCCCATCTGACCGGAGGCACGACTGGGACTCGCTCCCACTCCCGGTGACTTCTACTCATTCTAGCCGATCGGACTTGGTTATGCATGGATTCGGAACCTTTGGCCACGTGAGTGCATAGAATCTCTCGGGTAAACTTGGGTATAGCCCTCATCCGCATGTACACTACGGGCTACACCACTACTCTTTCTGATATTCTGGCCGTTTTACTAATGCGGCGTACATGCGGGAATACTCTACCCGTACTCACAGGTTCCCCATCACACAACCTACTCTATTCTCTTATTAAGCACTACTCTCTTATTAAGCACTACTCTATCTTTACTCTATAGTGCTCATTCTCCTTTTCTTTCTACTCTTAGAGTAGTCTAAACTCATAAGTCTCTACTCTCTTTTCTAATGCATAAGTAAAGCATAATTAATGCACATCAATGATTCATACTCATTAATGCATTTATGAAAGGGAACTATAACATATAGCAACAATTAAGACTTTCTACTCTTACTTATTGTTCTCTTGAGCATTTCATCATACAACTCATGTGCATGAATAACTCTACTCTAATTCTAACTTTTCTGTTTTCTTTAATCAACCAAATGGGAGAAAACTCCCTCATAAACCCTAAATTCCCTATCAAAAGAGAAACACTTCCAAAATCTTGCTCAAAACCTCCTCCAACTCCAATCAAACTCAACCCAACATCAAGCAAATAACACACTTCTCATAACCCATAACTCAAACATAATTACTACTCTCAATCAACAATTTAAAAGAAAACACATATGTATATCAATCCACTCCAAAGAGTTCTTAGATCTCAACTTAGGTTGAGTTTACTTACCTTATGAGAAATTGGCTTCTTTAACACTTCTCCTTTCCTTTGGAAGCTTGCTTTTCCTCTACAACTTAACCAACAATCACAACATGAGATTCTAATCAAAACATAAGAAAACTCCCATCTAAAGTACAAATCCTTACCTTAGGAAGCTTTAGGTTAAAACCCCACAAAAAGTTACTCAAAAAGGCTCTTGGAAATCCTTGAAAGATTGAAGGAAATTTGAGAGAGTTTAGAAGAATGAAGGAGGCGGTGGAATTGGAAAAATGAAGAACATTCAAAGGCTAAACCCTTTTTAATACCTCTTAAAACTCATTCTTCCCAATTTGTCCCTTGCTCTTTTATGGAAATTCCATCCATATCCTTTGATTCCTTACTAACACACCCCCATACTAACATATTCTCCTTGAAATTTCCTTACAATTTACTCCCCACTTTTCCTACTAATTAGGGGTAGAATGGTCAAATTGCCCTTAGGGAAGAAAATATCTAAAACTTAACTAACATTTTAAACGGCCTGTCGCCGCGAAGAAACTTGTCAAGCCGCGGTGAAATAATCCCAGCCAGCCTTCCCCGTGGCAACACCTCTTCGCCGGCGAAGATTCTTCTTCGCCCGTGACTGACGACAGAACTTCTGTCTTTTCAACCAATTTCAAGGCAAGTATTCAACACAACACTCGTACTAATGTTAATCAAACAATAATACCACGATACCATCTCAACTAAGAGCAACCGAAAGAACAGTAACTACGTACCTCAAGTGGGGCGTTACAATTTTGTTGTTTTTAAATTAAAACTTGCTCCCACCAATCCAAAGAATTCGATTACTTCAACTTGATAACGTTAGGAAACTTAGTGCTTTGCTAACAGTCCTTGTGGGAACGATATCCTACCCATCACTTTATTACTTGAGCGACTAGTGCACTTGCTAGTTTTGCATGTTGTAACAAATACGCATCACTCGCCAAGGGAGAGTTGGACCTACAAGTTGGAAATAGAGCGCATGTGGTTGCATTGGCTATAGGAACTTACTGTTTATCTTTGCGTACAGGCTCGTTGTTAGAACTACATAACTGTTATCACATACCTTCTATTTCTAAAAATATTATTTCAGTATCTGTTTTGGATAATATAGGGTATCATTTTGAGATATCTAATAGATTGTTATCCTTTAGTTTGAATGGTATTCTATTTGGAATTGCAAGGTAATATAATGGGTTATATGTTCTTGATTTAAACAATAAAGATATTCTCAATGTTGAAACCAAGAAAACTAAACATAGCGATCAAAACTAGACATATCTCTGGCATTGTAGATTGGGTCATGTTAATAAGACCCGTATTGCAAAACTTCAAAGGGATGGAGTTTTGGACCCTTTTGACTTTCAGCCATTTGAGGTATGCGAGTAATGCCTGTTAGGCAAGATGACCAAGTCTCCTTTCATAGGACAAGGTGAAATGGTTACTGTATTTTTAGGCATCATCTATAGTGATGTGTGTGGTCCACTAACAATTGAAGCCAGAGGTGGATATTCATACTTCATCACATTTACTAATAATTTCAATAGATACGGTTATGTCTACCTTATGAGACATAAATCTGAAGCCTTTGATAAATTCAAAGAATTCAAGAATGAAGTATAGAATATGTTGGGCAAAAGTATTAAAGCTCTTCGGTCGGATCAAGGAGGTGAATACTTAAGCTTAGGGTTTTCTGAATACCTGAAGAAAGGTGGGATAGTATCACAACTCACCCCTCCGTATGCACCCCAACACAATGGAGTATCTGAAATGAGGAATAGGACCTTACTTTACATGGGTAGGTCCATGATGAGTTTTAGTGATCTACCTACATCATTCTGGGGTTATGCCCTAGAGACTACGACTCATGTTTTGAATCGTGTGTCGTCAAAGTCTGTAGATAAGACTCCATATGAACTATGGAGTGGGCGAAAGCCCAACTTGTCCTATCTAAGGATTTGGGATTGCAAAGCTTATGTTAAGAAATTAACTTCGAACAAGTTGGGCCCAAAATCCTGTAAATGTATATTTGTAGGGTATCCAAAGGAGACCAAAGGATACTATTTCTACCACCCAGAGCGCAAAATTTTTGTTGCTCGTTCTGGTGTCTTCCTAGAAAATGAATTTTAACTAAGAAATACTAGTGGGAGAAAAGTAGAACTCAATGAAGTTCTAGAACCATAAATTATACTAGACGAAGGACGGGATGATGTGCCACAAGAAGTGGTTGAACATCATGAGGAGGTTACTCCACAAACTGTGGATCAAAATGAACCACCTTAGGTAGCACAAGAGCTACGTAGATCTGGGAGAGTATGCCTGTAACGACCTCATTGAGGTACGTAACTTATTTTATGCTTGTTTGCCTTTAGTTAAGCTTATATGCCCTTAGTGTTGCTTGTTTGCCCTTAGTTTTGCCTGGTTTAAGGTAGAGGATTGGCGAAGTTGGGAATGGCAGACTTCGCCACGGCGACGTATGCTCTGGAATTTTTAGTCGGGGCGAAGAAAAAGCTTTGTCGGGGCAAAGAGCTGGCTGGAATTCTTGAGAAAATTCTAGAGACATTTCATTAGGGAAAAAATGACCATTCTACCCCTAATTAGTTGAAAATGTGGGGAGTGAAAAGTAAGAAAATTTTATGGAGAATGCAATGGTGATGGGGGCCTTTTTGTAATTGACTAAATGACAAAGATGGAATTTCTAAGAAAGTGTAAAGGCAAAATGGGAAAGTATGAATATTCATATGAGATATTAAGGGTTCAAGCACACAAACCCTACCATTCTCTACACCCCACACGCCATTTCATTCTCAATTCTCTCAATCTCTTCATCAATTTTCAAGGCATTTTAGAGGACTTTTGGTTGGATTTTGGGTAGATCTTTCTTCCTAAGCATTCCAAGGTAAGAATTCTTGCAAATAGATGTGTGATTAATTATTAAGGTGTTGAATTCTTATAGTTTATATGCTTGGGGTTTTAGAGAAAGAGAAAGTCTACCAAAGAGAGAGAGGTTCGAGTGGAATTATTCAAGTTCAAGGTAAGTAAATCCAACTCAAGTTATGATTTGAGAAATTAAGTGAGTAAAGAATTTTTTATATGTATGTATGTGTTTATGTTTTTTGAGAATTGTTGATGAGATTGATGGTTGTGAATGAGTAGAATTTAGCCATGAGAAGTGGAGGTTGTGTGGTGATTGATAGAAGTTGGGTTGAATTCAGAAAGAGTTTGAGAAGAATTATGAAGTGTGTTTTTCCTGGCCAGGTTTAGTGTTGATTTAAGGGAGTTTTACTCTAAATATTGGTGGCTTGAGAAAGAAGTAGAAGTATAGCTAAAATAGAAGTTGAGTATGCATGCATTATGTTTGATGAAATGTCCAAGAGATATGTATGCATGACCTTGAAATGAGCTTGTAGATGATAGAGGAAAACTTATTTTTATGCTACATGGCGTTCTAGAGCTAGGTTCTTCTCTAGGAGTACGCCCAAGTAGCTTCCGATAGTAGGCGGTGTCGAGAACTGGGGCAGGATGGATAAGTGGTTCATCATCTGTCTTCTCTACTCCTACTCGAGTGCACAACTCAGTGATGAGATGTGGGAAAGGAAGCCCTCCACCCCTGCAATTGGTTGCAGGCGTGCATACTCGTCATGATAATATTCCCCACATCCATTCTCTTTCCAGTGGCAATGGAATAAAGCAATATCGCCTTATCAAAAGTTACTGAACTATAATGTGTCTCCGGAATCATCCTCGCACACACAAAGTACTACCACAACCTAGCCATCGGTATCAGATTAGTTCCCTTGATGCTCTTCTTTCCCTTCTTCGAAACCTCTCAAGGGGTATCCGGTTTTGCTGTGACTTTAATTATCTCATCCTCCTTAAATTGTTTCTTCTTAAATTCCAGATATTCATCACGGTCAATCAAAGGCAAGTTGTAAAATTCGTTGATGACCTTCGCACCAATTGGCACATCAGTACCCCTCACAAATACATGCCCAGGATCATACTCAAAGAGGTTGGCATAAAACTCTCTCACTATCGGCTCTACGGCTGCATGTCTGGGTTCACTCATAAATGAATCCCACTTTCTCCCTCGACTCCACTCTTCAGCATAGATAGTAGTCAAACCCCGCTCGGCAATAAACCCCTTATCCTTCCTTTGGATTGCTCCTTCATATCGTTGCTGAGCCTTGTCACTAACAAATCTATTGTCTACTTTTTTTTCCTTTTCCTTTACCCTTAGAAGGTACTTTGAGCGGCATTTTCGACAACTCTAATGTACCCTTAAACTAAGACTCTAACCAAACAATTCAACTCTAAATACCCTTGCTACTGACCACAATCAATCCTGCAAATACACCAAAGTTTCAAAATTTTTGCATTTAGAGCCCCAAACTAAATATTCTCCCAAACTCAACAAAACACTCCCAAATCGAAAACCCAACCTCCTTAACACCACACAAATCAAGATCTACACTTCTTTACTCAAGATCAAAGCACAAACTTCACCAAAGATCCACAACTCAACTCATTCAAACAATATATTCAAACTTAAAGCACTAAAATCAAAATTGAGCAATTTAGATGTTAGAGAACTTGAAATCTTACCCTTCTCATGTTGAATGACCCACCGATTTCACCAATCTCGATCCAAATTGCAAGATACCCAATTTTTGAAAACCAAGGGCTTCCAAAGTTTTCTTCAAATTTTTGCGCAAATCCTTGCTAAAATGAGTTGTTTGGTGTTTATGATAGTTAAGGAGTGAGGTATAGGGATGGAAATTCACTGGAGAAGCTTTGGATTGAAGGTTGAAGTGTTTGGCTCTTGGATGCGTTTTGAACTTTTTCGCAAAAATGAAGAGTCGCGATGAACTTATTTATATAAAGCAAGTTTTGCCATGGCGAAGTTCTTCATTCAGTACAAAAATTCAACCCAGTCGATGCTGTGGTGAAAAATTCCAGAGCCTACAAAGCCGCGGCGAAAAACACACTTCGCTGCGGCGAAATTCCCTTCGTTCAATTTCGCAAAACCTTTTCTACCGCAGCGAAGAAAATTGTTTCACCGCGGCGAAAATTCCCAAATAGCATGTCGCCTTGGCGAAGAAAAAATGTCGCTACGGCAAAGTCTGGGACATTTTGAATTCCTTTTCTTGCAAAAATGTATTTCACCGCGGCTAAAACTGAAAGTTTTCCTTTTTTTGCCTTAATATGATCATTCACCTGAAACACCCAAAAACACACGAAATCAAAATCATTCTAAATCATGAGACAACTAAACAAATTCAAAAGAACAAAGAAATGACAAACAAGTTAAAACACTTAGATTGCCTCCCAAGTAGCACTTGTTTATAGTCGGAAGCTCGACTTTCTCAAGTCTTTCGTCAATCGGGACTGTCCAAATATATCATCTCCCAAACATTTTCCCTACACTAAAGCTTCCCTTGTTGATGATTTTTGTCACATAGAGCCTTGGTTGAGAGCTTAACCACCCATTTCCATCCCTTAGTCATTCCTTTTAGGGTTCGAGTATTCTCATCAGCACCCTTCCGTTTTCTTGACTTCCAATCAACCTTTTTGAACTGGGAGATCTGTCCCGTGTGAAGACACGCACTCGATTGTGGCCTATCTTGGAATTTTGTGTAACCTTCTAGGTTATGTTCTTCATCCTCGAATTGATTTGACTTGACCATGCATCCTTGATTTTTGGATTAGAATTGTCAAGTTGGGGAGTTTCCATTATTGACTGATCCACCGAGTCAATTTTTAAACATGACTCTCGCTTTGGTGGAACTTCCATCGACTAAAGGACATTAAATGTCACTTCTTCATCTTGCATCCTCATGATCAACTTCCCTTCTTGTACGTCGATTAAGGCTCTTCCAGTAGCCATAAATGGTCGTCCCAGGATAAGAGGAATCTCTTTGTCTTCTTCCATATCCACACAAAGAAATCTGCTGGAAAAATAAATTTGTCCACCTTAACCAACACATCTTCAACAATTCCCCTCGAATACTTGATGAATCTATCTACAAGCTGTAAGCACACGGTTGTTGGTTTTACTTCTCCAATTCCTAGTTTCCTGAAAACAGAAAAAGGCATAAGATTTATACTTGCACCCAAATCACACAAAACTCTATTAAAGGTGATATTTCCTATAACACAAGGAATAGTAAAACTCCCTGGATCCTTGAGTTTCGGTGGCAGCTTTTTTTGTAGAATGGCACTGCACTCCTCCGTAAGCATCATGGTTTCCTCCTCTTTCAACTTCGTTTTATTCGACAAAATGTCCTTGAGAAATTTTGTGTAGCTCGACATCTGTTGCAAGGCATATGCAAAAGGAATGTTAATATGCAGTTTTTAAATACCTCAAGAAATTTAATGAACTGTTTATCCTGATTTTCTTTTCTCAACCTCTGAGGAAAAGGCACCGGAGGACTGTGATGTGCTAATCCTGGTGGTATCTTGGAAACTGGTAATTTCTCTTTCCTTTGCTTTTGTTTATCCTTCCCAAGACTGGTTGGTTTTTCTTCAGCAATGATCTCTTCATCCGAATCTTCCTTCGCTTTACTTAGTGAACTCACATCCTTCATTTCTTTCTCAACTTCTCCCAAGACTGTCCCACTTCTTAGTGTTATTGCATTCACTTATTCTCGTGGATTTGTCACTGTGTTGCTTGGTAGGGAGCCCTGTGGTCTCTCATTGAGCTTATCAGCCAATTGACCCACTTGTACCTCCAAGTTCCAAATGGACACCCCTTGGTTTCTGAAATTTGTCCTTGTCTCATTAATGAAACCTGTGGTCTCTTGCATAAAATTTCGAACATATCCTCTAGTTTTGTCAATCTTTGCTCTCCCAGTTGATTGTTCACCCCCGCTTGGTTGTTTAGCATCGTTCTTTGGTTCCATTGATTGTTCTGCTGATTCTGTTGATTCTGATTGCCCCAAGTTAGGTTCGGATGATTCCTCCAACCAGGATTATATGTGTTGGAGTACGGATTGTTCGGTTGCCTCTGATTTCCTACCAAGTAGTTAACCTGTTCTGATGATGAAGACGCTGAAGCAAACGTGTTCCCCACTTGGCATTCACTGCTCACATGACTACCTGCACAAAATTCACAAGTTAGTTGATGAGCTTGAATAGAATTTACCTGCATACTTCCCAACTGCTTCTAAAGTGTTGTAAGTTAGGTTGCAATGGCCCTGTATGCATTAACTTCATGAAGACCCATAGATTTCTTCGACTGCATCCTCTCATTCGGTCTTTGATAGTTGTTACTTGCTAAAACCTCAAGCAACTCATGAGCTTCTTCCGGTGTCTTATTTTGCAATGCTCCTCCCGATGCTGCATCCACCATGGTTTGCACATTAACCATCAATCCATTGTAAAACGTTTTGACTTGCATTCAAACTGGCAACCCATGGTGTAGACACCTCCTCAGTAGTTTCTTGTATCTTTTCCAAGCCTCATATAATGGTTCAGACTCTTCTTGGAGAAACGATGTGATGTCATTTCTCATCTTCGCAGATTTTCCTGAAGGAAAGAATTTGGTTAGGAACTTCTGTGCTAATTCATTCTAAGTTGTGATCGTCCCTGGTGGTAGTGCCATTAACCATCCCTTTGCTTTATCCCTCAATGAGAAAAGGAACAATCTCAATCTGATAGCATCATCTGACACTCCGTTTGACTTGAAAGCATCACAAATCTCCAAAAAATTTGCAATGTGTAGATTTGGATCTTCCTTCAAATCTCCCTTAAACTGTACCGACTACTGGATCATCTAGATGATTACGGGCTTTATTTCGAAAGTGTTGGCTTGTACTGCTGGTCTAGTAATACTTGACCCACTGCCATCAACTGAGGGAACTGAGAATTCCCTTAATGTTCTATTCTCTGCCATCTCAACCACTTCAGCCTCTCGTTCTCTTCTCTCTCTGTTAAGTCTTCTTACGGTTCTTTCAATCTCAGGATCTACAGGAACCACTGGCTGACATCTCGATCTTCGCATAAACTACACAGAACAAGAGAAAACGTGAGATCACAAGCTAATAGAAAAGAATAACAAAAATTAACTAATAAGCAATTAAAACAAAATAAAACTCCAATCTAGCTAACTCAAGAAAATTTCAATGTTAACACAAAAATCAATCCCTGGCAACTACGCTAAAAACTTGATGCGTTGTTACTACAACATGCAAATATGGCAAGTGCATTAGTCGCACAAAGTAATAAAGTGATGAGTGAGTATCGTTCCCACGAGGATTGATTGCTAAGCACTAATTTTCCTATTTGTTCTCAAGTTGGAGAAACTGAAAGTGTTTGGATTTATGGGAGAATCTAAAACTAAACTGAAAGCAAAATCTATTATGCAATTAAAAGACTAATTACTGAAAGCAAGATTAAAGCAAGGGTAATATCAAGTAAAGCAAACGGTTAGGGTTTTGACTTTATTAGGATCTTATGGATTAATTCTACAAATTTATGCTACTTTTACACTCACATGCACGGATTGTAAATCGAATTCCCTAAGTTGTAAAACATACCTTCTCAGGCTATGAATTCCTACTTTTCCCTATTAATCTTTCGCACCCAACAAATTGAAGATTAATAAATCCAAGTTCATTAAGCTAATGGAATCCTAGATTGATTTCATTGTTTCTCAAATCTATCTCTAGCATTCAAAACAACAATGGTGATTACCCAAGAAGCTCAACATGATTCATTTCTCAATCTCATCATGTTTGATGAGAATGCAAAATGTCATATTTAACCCCCTTAATGTCTAGTCTTTTATACTTATTTGCTACCTAAATGTACTCATTATTATTCTATTTTGATTTAGGATGCAAATGGAGGCGTTAATTGCAAAACGGAACTAATTAAGTGAATTCGGACAGTTTCGACATTGTTTCGTAATCTGGGAATAACTCTCTCATCCAAGCTCTGATTGAGATGATTAAAAATGATATGGAACGCTAAGAAAGAGATCTACAAATTTCATGTTTTGAGTTTGGAGAGATACTCGCTGCATCAAGGTTGTAATCGAGCTTGAAGTTGATGCATCTGCACTGCCGACGTTTTGGAACATTCTACCTTGTCATGCAATAAAGAGGCAGTTTATTATTGGAAGATTTGAAGACCTATTGCGCGCAAATTACAGCTGGACACACCACTTTCCTATTTTATATTAAGACTTTATTTTATTTTCAATTACTCAGATTAGGATAAAGGTTATTTTGGGATTTTAGAATATTTTTAGGAGATTTAGATTTAGTAGAATTAAAATTCGAATTGGATATGGAGAGAGGGAGATCAGATTAGGGATAACACGTATCACACACGCCTCTCTCTTCTCTCTTTGGGGGAATTCATTTTTCTGGAATTTTTCTTCTTCATTTTCCTTTTGAACTTTTCCTCTGTAATTTCGTGATGGCCATGAGTGGCTGATTTTTATAACTTGGTCGAAGGAAACAAGACCTCGGAATCAATAAACTGTGAGATCAATCTGGTTTTTTAATTTAAGTGTTCAATTTATGTTTGAGTATTGGATGTTCTTCTATGTATATTTTCATGATTGTTATGTTTAATTAGTAGGAGGCATACTAGTTTATTAATTGTTGCAATCTACTGCTAAGTTAGATATCAAATCTGTAATTGTTTGATTGCTCTAACTTGTGAAGCAATTAGGGTTAATAATTTGCTGTGTTAGGAATTAGTAATTCCTAAGAAGAACACTCGACTAAATTAAATGCAACCGCTTGAGTTTGTGTTGTTTAGCTTCATCGATCTCTCTAGGTCTTAAGGCTGCCACTAGATTAAATCTTTAGCGCTTGTCTAGGGTTGTTTAGTAGTAAGGTTAATTAGATCGCTTGTTTCTTAATTAATTACAACTAAGGAGAGATAGGAAAATAGTTCCAACAGTGAATATTCAAAGTAAGAATTGATTTATTTTTGTATCGATGATCAGTTGTAAGATTCTGATTGTGGATGTTGACCTAGACCAAGTTTGGTTATTTGATTGATTGATTGATTAACTTGAATTGTTGTTTTCCTAAAATTGTTTTTGTTTAACTCAAAACCCCCCCATACTGTTTCACATAACATTAAATTTGGCTAGACACTCTCCGTGGGAATGATCCTGACTCACACTACTACATGTGTTTTTAGGTTTTAATTCTGGGTGCCTACGGCAGCATGCCAATGTTCAACAAGTAAAATCAATAAAAATAAGAATAATCACACAATCTATGCAATAGAATATAAAAGCAACAATAATCAATTGATTAATCCATAGAAATCCGAATTACATCAAAACCCTAACCCAAAATGGGTTAGTTCATAACTAAATTAACACAAACAGCAAGAAAAACAGTAAACACATCAGCCAACATAGTGAAACAAAGAAAAGAGAGTAAAGATCTCCCCTAGTTGATGAATCCACAAGGTTAATCTCCAATCTTCTCTCCAAATGTAAAAGCTACTCTAAACCAAACGAAAACCAGACGAACACAGACGAACCCCTCTCAAAATAGCAAAGTTTCTCTTTTATAGTTCGCCCAAAAACCTAAAACTTTCGTAAAATAAAACTGTGTGTTTTGGAGAAACAAAAATTCGCAGACTTTGCCACGACGAAGAAAGAATTTCACTGCGGCAACGAGCTAAAGTGGAATCTTGTGCCTAGCTTCGCTGCAGCGAACCTTCCTGAAAAATTTTGAATTTACAGAATTGCCCTCCGCTTGCTTCCTTACTTGAGTCTTCGATCTTCGATGCTTTCCCATGGGAACAAGCTTCATAGTGCTTCAACTCCGCTTCAGAACTTTCCCAAATTCTGAGATTCGCTTGCTTCTTGGTCCAAAAGCTCCAATCCGCTCATTATTCGCTCAAAATACACATTTTGGCCTAAAATATAAACTATGTGAGATTAAGTAGCAATTCAGGCATAAGCGAACTAAGAAGTATCCAAAATCCGGTTAAAAAGTCTAAATAAAATAGTATAATACTCGGATTATCACTCAACATAGGTTCTGTAAGTTTTATAAATAGGATGAAGTTGAAAGTCAATTGTCTACCCTAATAGACTACATAATAAAGCATCAGTTTTAACCTAAGTAGGATTATCTGTTTTTACATCTTCAGCTTTAATGGTCAAAAGATCCTCCACACCTTGTCCCTTACACCAAAATTCAACAGAGGCAATCCATAAGGTATAATTACCACTCCCAATTAATTTATCAGTTGTGATTAGAGGGAGAGATAAAGGAGAAAGAACCTGATTCATAGCTAGATCCATTAGAAGATGCCATCGAAAGATATAATAAATAGATCTATAAAAAAAAAAAAAAAAATCAGTGATGAATAGTAACGATGACAATGATGGATGGCATTAGACGGCGATAGAACTTTAGGGGTTTTGCTCGCCGGCAATCATCTAAGTTCACCAATGCCAGCAGTGAGATGTCACACTCACCAGAGACGGAGATCAAGAAGGAAGCTACCAGAAAAATGAACGGTGTATAGAGGCGCGTGCAGTGGCAAATGGTCATGCATTTCTGGGGTTTTGTCAATATGAGAGAGAGAAGAGCAAACTGGTGTTGTTGGATTTTTCGATCTGACATCGAAAGGAAGACAATCTAAGCTTTGCTAGAAAACAGACATCGAAAAATACACAGTTAAGGATTTCTAATTTCCTTGCTTTGATACCATGTGAAACCAGGAACAATAGAGAGAATTCTTGTGTATTTCTTGATATTATTGATTAACAAAATAAATCAATAAATACTTTTTACACTACTCTATAATTGTAAATATAATAAACTACAATAAACTAATTTCTTATTTTACAAATTCATTCCTATTTTACTGATTCATTCCTATTGTACAACTCAACAAATATAATCTCGCATTTTGTACAAAACCAACACAACTCTATTCTTATTTCATATGTTGGTAATTAACTTCAGCATTCAAATCATAAGACTCAAACATGAATCAACTTCAATGTGTATGAATATGTATAATATTACCTAAACAAAGCTACCCAACTATCTTTCATAAAACAAAGCCTAAAATTCATAGACCATTTGCTCATGTTGCTTAAACTATGTTTTTATGCTTTTAATTACCATCTCATTTAGGTAGATGGGCAATTGTGCATAAGATTCATTCTAAAATGCTCTCTCAACTCCTGGATTCCATATCTCAAAAGATTAAGATTTGATCCAAAACCAGTAAAAAAGATAGGAGAATGAGCTTGAAAGAGATAAGTTAAAGAAACATATAAAAAGAGAAAACATATGATGAATCTAAATTGGGAAAACCTGACTCTTTCAAGTGTATTAATAGAGATAGAGCAGTTAACAAGAAGTGAGAAAAAGCCATACAATAGCCATGACACTGTTGAAACATAGCAAGTAGCCAAAAAATTTGCAAAATAAACACATTGTCAGATATGAAACTCAAACTACAACTAGACTTAAGAATGTGTTAAATAAGAACTATCCAAAAAAAAAAAAATTATTAAAAAAAATGTAAAAATATTAGTAACCATTACACTAGGTACCATATATAAGAACCGCCTATCAAAATAAGAATTATTAGCTTAAAGAAACTTTAAAACTGATTCAATAAACAAATTTAATTTACAAAAAACACCAAAAAATGATAATATACAACAACATAAAGAGAGTGCCATAAATACTTCAAAACTGATGACCCTGTTAACTTCTTATCACTGATTAAACAAACAATCATCTACTATCATTAAGAACTGGGAATTGAAGAATGAAAAGGCATTTAAAATTAAAATTAAAAAAAATTATGAAGCCACAAGGACAGAAACATATCGGCCATACAAATAGAATACCAAACATTATAGCAAAAAATCCAAATTTAAGCATATATGCAACCATAGTCGACTTGTAAACAACTGAAAAACCCAAATAATATCCAGTTGATAATTCAACATGCCATTCAAAAAATCAAACAACCCAAAAGTTACAAATGCATACCAATAGTAATAAAGAAAACACAATTAACCCATTTCATAATGGAGCTTGGTCTAACATAATATTGTACAACTTTGAGTCAAATTGGACAAATAATGGTTTTTATAGTAGCAATTAAGCACAATCACTTGCCTAAATGATATTTTCAAATAATGTTATTCAGCTGACAGTAGTAGTCATCCATTTGTAGACAACACCAAAGCACAAAACCAACCACATAATCACCAAAGCACAAAACCCCATAATGATCAAAGCTAATGAAACTGTAGAAGCATAAAAAAGAATGGCAAAAACAACAAATAAAACCCAAAACATCTGATTTCATATTACATAAACTAAGTTAACTGTATCCCAAAATAAGCAACTAGAAAGGAAGCTACGTGGTGGGAAGTACCTTATCAGATGATAAAGAAACAAAGAGAAGAAGGCGTTTGTGTGAAGAGATCGGAATTTGGCGATGTTGACGGAGAAGGATGGATCAAAGTTTTTGGATCAATGGATTCGGCCAAATATCAGATGATGGCTTCAGATTGAACAAGAGTAGCCTTTTGACACCGTAGATCAATGGAGACGGCATGGTGGTCGAAGAATATGTGCGAAAGGATTGGCTTCGGCGACGGAGTTGAGATATAGGGGAGATTGCCTAAGGTGGTAGAGATGGTGGAACTTGGAAGCTGTTTTAATGCGAAAGAGCAAATATCCAGTTTTGGTAGAATTAATAGGTTAGGTTAGATAGTTACTCAATTTTAGATAACTCCACCTCACTCGAACAGCAGTAGCTCTCACTCTCATTCTCTCTCACTCTGACGCCATCTCACTCTCAGTAGCAGCAGTCACTCTCAGCAACAACTCTTTCTCATGCTATCGCCACCTCACACCTTTGCCGTAGTTCAATCTTTCAATCTCTGTCACTGTCACGCCGATGCTGTAGCCATCAGAGACTAAAAGTAAGGTATGTTGTTTTGGTTATACTTTATTACTTTTTAGTTAATATGCTTGCATTTGCATATTTTTGGGGCTGTTATAAAAATTAAAAAGTATATATGTATTTTCTATAATCAGCTTTTAATTAACTCAACATAGATGTTAACTAATAACTATTGTATTGTTAGTTTTGTCACTCTGTTAGGAAAGTCGAAAGCAGTAATAGGTGAGAAAGACAAAGTAGTTACATGCTTTCGGCTCTCGCTATCTTGAAGTCTTTCATAACAATCTCTAACTTACTGTTTTGCAAGTTAGTTTAATTTCAAAGTTCAAACAATACTAAGTTGTAGAAGAACCCTCTGAAATCTAAATTTTGCCCAGGTTAGTTTGTCCCAAAACTTATTGTTTTTAGTTTTTTGAGTTGAGGAGTTGAGAAGTGTTGACTATTGAGTTGGAAAAATCCAGCCATTTAGTAGGGTTGGTTTGCTTGTAAAATATATGGGCATGTTTTGTTTTTATTTTGGATGAATTGTTATGATCGGTTAATTAATTCAAATATAGATACTCTGTTGTGTCTTTTAGATTGGCTTGGCATGGAAGAGTCTACAGATTTGTTTAATGAGGCGATAGAAAATGGCCGTAATGTAGCCGTAGGTCAACCTCCTTCTAGTGCTAGTACTGTTTGTCCAAAAAAAAAAATGTAAAGTTTCAAATGTTTGGGGTCAATTTACAACATATATATATATATATATATGAGAATGGGATTACGAGGGCAAGGTGTTTGATTTGTAGTAAGTCTTATGCATATGGTAGTTCCACTCATGGGACTAAGAATTTGAAGCGTCATATGGAAGGTTGTCCTAAACGTACCATTAGTAGGGTAGATCAATTGATGATGGATTGTGATACTAAATTGAGACATTTGAGGATTTCTCAAGAGATTTATCATGAGAAGATGGCAATAAGAATCATAAAACATAATTACCCATATTCAATAGTAGAGCATGAAGGAACTAGAGATGTCCACATGTATTTGAATCATGAAGTTAAGCCTTATACTAGGAACACTGCTAAGGCAGATTGCTTAAGGAGATATTATAGGGAGAAGGAAAAGATTAAGCTTGCTTTAGAGAGGGTTCCGAGTAGAGCATGCTTGACTTCTGATATTTGGAGTTCTTGTACTACTGATGGGTACATTTCTTTAACGATTCACTATGTTGATGACAATGGGGAGTTACAAATTAGAATTCTTAATTTTTGCCATATTCCTCCTCCACACTCAGGGGCTCTTTTGTTAGAAATAGTGTATGATTTCTTAAAAGATTGGGGGATTGAAAAGAAAGTCTTCCCTCTTACGTTAGACAATGCAAGTAATAATGATAAGCTGGAAGACATTTTAAGGAGTCAACTTTGTGTGCAAAATGCTTTGTTATGTGGTGGTTCTTTTTTTCATGTGCGATGTTGTGCACATATCTTGAATCTCATAGTCCAAGAAGGGTTAAAGGTTAGTAGCATGGCTTTACATAAGATTCGTGAAAGTGTGAAATATGTTCAAGGAATGGAGGCTAAAAGAATCAAGTTTGGAGAACTTGTTGCACAAATTGGTGTGATAAGCTCAAAAGGATTGTGAACGGATGTTCCCAGAAGATGGAATTCCACCTATTTAATGCTTGAAAGTGCATTAATATATCGTCATGTGTTTTTTTCATTTGTCACTGATAGATCCCAATTATAAAAATTGTCCTTCAGATGAAGAATGTGATTAAGGGGGGGAAGGGGGTTGAGGATTTGCAAGTTCTTGCAACCATTTTATGACATCACTACTCTTTTTTTGGGTTCCCAATACCCCACAACAAACTTGTACCTCAAAAATGTGCGGAAAGTTCAAGCGCGTTTATACAAAGAGATGGAAAATGAGGATGAAGTTGTTAATACCATGGCAAGTCAAATAAAAGTAAAGTTTGACAAATATTGGGATTCTTATAGTATTGTGTTAGCTATTGCAACAATTCTGGACCCACGTTTCAAGTTTGAGTTTGTTGAGTTTTGTTAAAAAAAAAGTTGATGACCCAATAGTTGCATCAAGAAAGTTGGAGTTGGTCAAGGAGAAGTTGTATAAGTTTTTTGCAGCTTATAAGGGTCTAAATTGCGAAGAGGTTCCCGCTGGCTCTTCGGTACAGACTAGTAGTCCTAATATCCTTGGAGATGATATTTGTGTAAGTCACTACTCCCTATATATTTTTATATTCTTGTGATTAATAAGGTTTTGTTTATTTTGTAATTTTGCTTTATTAAATTTAAATATTTAAATGGTGCAGGAATTTGACTACTACAAGAATGACTTTAGTGCTACTAAGAAGTCCCAATTGGATACTTATTTGGGAGAGGCAAGGTTTGATCCCATCAAATTTTGCAATCTGGATATCTTGGACCATTGGAAAAAAATAGTGGTCGATACCCGATACTTTCCATGATGGCCCATGATGTGATGAGTATACCGATAACAACTGTTACTTCGGAGTCCAGTTCCAGTATTGGCAGCAAAGTGCTCAGTAAATATCAAAGTTCACTTTTACAACAGAATGCACAATCTTTGATATGCACTAGGACATGGATTTCTGGATATGAAGTTAAAGGAAACATTTTAACTTATATTTCACATGTTTTAATATTTTAGTTTGTTAATATATTATGATAGTTAACTTATATTTTGTTAATTGTAGAAGATGAAATTGATTATGCTCAGCTTGTTGTGCCATTAACCCAAGCGCCAATGCAGAAGGAGATTAGAGAATTAAGGGCGGCTTCTAACACCACCAATGTGTGATAGACTTTGTTTGTTTAGTGTTTGGTTGAACTATTCTATATGTTTAGTGTTTAGTGTTTACTATGTATGTATGTTGAATGTTGAACAATTCTATATGTTTAGTGTTTAGTGTTTACTATGTATGTATGTTGAATGTTGAACAATTTTATATGTTTAGCGTTTACTAATTAGTAATTACTATGTATGTTTAGTGTTTAGTATTTACTAATTATGTATGGTGAAGTTTGATATAAATATGAAAGATGTTGATAATGAATTAATGATGTTGGGTGAAATCTAATCAAAATTAATTTAATCATCCATTTATTTAATCAAATTAACCAAGTTATGAAAGCTTAATAAATGAATTTTATACCAAGTTTTTAAATCAATACAATTTATATCTTCAAGTATGCAATTTAAATAACAAAAAACAGTGAAAAAATTGCAATTTGGATAACAAATACTTGTGAAAATAAAAAATTATAGAAAATGCCATTATATGCGGGTGGCCCGCGGGTACAGGTCATGAATATTTCAACCCATGGACCCATGCCTGTTTTACCAGCGACCCATGTCTACCCGACCTGTACCTACCCGGCCTGCCCATTTCCCAAGTCTACTGGATTTGGTGAGAAATTAATTTTAGGATTTTATTTGATAGAAGTATAAGAGTAATAATATCTTTAAAATTTTGTGTATAAGAATAAAATATTTCATAAATTTTTTTTATAAATTGTTTTCAGAATAAGGGCATTATTATCCAAAATTTTTATTAATTATGGGTAAAATTTTAACAAAATTAAGATTATCAAGTAATTTTAGGATATCTAAGAAAGGGGTGGTATTCAGATTACCCCAATATAATCTACAGCGATTACTATTGGTATTAGAGGATAACCAAATTTTTTTATTAGTTGACAACCAAATATGGTAATATCAATAATATAATGTCATTAATATTAGGTGGCAAATGGGCGGGTCATGTAATACCCTAAATTTTTTGCATGAAGTTTCATTAAATTTCATTTTGTGATTTTGGGGGTAAAGTGTAAGAATTTGAAAGTCTTGAGGGAGTATAGTGTAATAGCCGAAATAAGTGGAGACTAAATTGAAATTTACCAGATATTTTGATAAACAGTGATCATTCAAAGAAGAGAAAAACAGAGAAGAAGAAAGAAAGGGGGAAAAAGAGAAGAGAAAGAAGAGAAAAGAAAAGAGAAAAGGAATAGAAGAAAGAGGAGAAAAGAATGAGAAGAAGAAAATAAAAAGAAAAAGAGAAGAGATGGAAAGGAAGTTCGGCCAAGGAGGAGAGAGAGAAGAGTAGAGAGTGATGGTGGTGGCTGAAAGTGGGGTCACGGGCAACAAATTCCGGTGATCGGAAAGAGCAAAGGGAGATTGAACAAATGGGAGGTGAGCAAAGCTTGATATTTCCCCCTTGTTTTTGGTGATTTAGGATTCAATTGATTTAAAGAACTCTCTTTGGATTGTTTCATCTATGATTTGGTATAAATGCATGAGTTTACAATAAAATGGGAAGATTGAGTTCAATAAAGTTATGTGGGTAGAACATATATGAATTTCCTAAACAAAATTTGGTTAAAGATTTGATTTTGAGATAAGGGTTCACTATGCAAAAATCTGCCCATCTGAAATTCCAAAAATTGTTTCTATGTTTTAGGTTTTGTTTTGAAGCTGAATTTCAGATATGTTGTTGTAGACTTCTTTAGGAGTGTTTAAAAATTTATTTCAGTCGAAGAATTGAATTTTATATGGATTGTTGAAATTGCCTTGTGAATTCTGGAATTTTCGTTTTCTTTAGAACATGTATTTTTGGAAAATGATTTGATGCATCTATTCTTATCCAAATTGAGTGATTTTAAATTACAGTGAATCCTATATTTGTCTAGTTTAATTATGGAAAGTTTTGTGAGGTTTTGATTAAAGGTTAAATTGTTATGAATTTTACAATTCAGTAACCCCAATTCTTGAAACAGTTGGCAGATTTGAATGAGTTGAAAGAAAATTGTGATTTAAATAGTTTTTATTCTGGAATGACTTGAGAAAAATATGGGAACAAATTATGTGTCTCTAGAATTTCCCAATAAAATTATGGCTTAAATTGATGAATGTAATTTTTATGAAAAATCCGAGAGTGACCAATGTTCAGTTATGAGACAGTTTTGTTAAAGAAGTTAGGTTAATCTTTTGGTGTGTGAAGTGTCCAATGATTTTAATATTGAGGTGTTGCCTTATGGGGACTTATGTAGGGAGGATTTGTTGGATTTTGTATATAGGGAGGCAAGCGGGGGCATTGTTAGAGGATTTCAATCTTTTTTTGGCTCAAGGGTCGAGCTCCAAAATGGTGAGTGGAAAAATCTAAAACCCTAACTTTCATTTCAATAAAAGTTATCTCTAAATGCTTATTTATACTTGTTTATTGTTTTAAATTGCCTAAGATGTTTGATTTCCTTATAGAATTGAGCTTTATTGCAATGTTGTTGTTGGAAATTGTTGATTGACATGAGAAAGATGGAATTTTGATGCTTTTGGGCAATAGCTTGAAAAGAAATGAAAATGGGTTGAAATTGTTAGATTTGAAAACATTTGAGAACATGCATTTACATTTTACATTACATGAGATGTTATGAAATTACTATATGCTTATGAGAAATTTTTTTTAAGAATAAGTATGAGATGTTAATGGCTTTCAAACCACCCTACGTAGTACCTATCCCCCTCATGATATTGAACTGATTATATGCATGCGTATGATTGGTCTTTTGCCGACCCAAGTGGGTCGAAGGCCCAAGGTAGATATTGCTACACATGATTTGATATTGCCAGCCCAAGTGGGTCAAAGGCTTGAGAGAGGCAGATAGCACTATAGGATCTGATATTGCTAACCCAAGTGGGTCAAAGGCCTAAGCAAGGCTGATATCGCTACACAAGATCTGATTTTGTAGGCCCGAGCGAGGCAGATATCGCTACACAAGATTTGATATTGCTGGCCCGAGCGAGGCAGATATCACTACACATGATCTGATTTTGCCAGCCCGAGCGAGACATATATCGCTAGACAAGATTTGATTATGCTAGCCCAAGTGGGTCAAAGGCCCGAGCGAGGCAGATATCACTAGACATGATTTGATTGTGTCGGCCCATGTCATGCATGGTCCCATTTCCAATGTATCTTGACATTTGTCTAGGAACTTGATATCAATCTATACCAAGTCAACGGATCCCATCTTGACTATCTTGTCTTCATACATAAATAACACATGGCCAAATCAGCTTTTTTACACATGACATGATTAGTCTCGTGTTTATACACCATATGAACCATATGCGTTTATGCAGAATCCAACCATGATAACTTAGGTCTAAGGATTAATAGTACACTAATACAATCTTATGATGCATCATTGACTACATTCTAAATGCCCATGTGATTCATTATAAATGGCCATATTCGAAATATAGTTCACTAACTGCTTATCCATGATAATGCCCTAGTGATATAACTTTTATAATCACCCACACTAATATCATCACATGATATTCAACGGAGGCATTCAACATGCCTACTATGTAATATTATTGCCCAATTAATATTACCTATGTAAAGAATACTTTGATGATTTTGATCTTCTAAAGATTTGTATCATCCAGACATTTTACATGTAATACATATATATAAATGAAGCAATAAACGACATGGGAAATAAGAACACTTTCTTTCATTAATAAGAAAAAAATGTATATACAAAATATATACATTAACATATATACACAAAACATAATACCTTGGAACCGACAACACGATTGGTTCCTAGGGCATACACTAACAAAACTCCCACTTGCACTAGAGCCAATCATTGTGGTATCTAATACCCATCTTCTCAAGATGATGATCTAATTGCTTATGTGTCATCGCTTTAGTAAATGGGTCAGCTATGTTATTCGCTGAAGGTGTTTTCTGCACCAAAATTTCTCCAGCTTCAACAAGCTCTCTCAAAATATGATATTTAGGCTAAATATGTTTTGATTTCTAGTGTGCTCTTGGTTCCTTTGCTTGTGTAATAGCACCATTATTGTCGCAGAACAAGGCTATCAGATAATTCATGTTTGGAACCACGTCAAGTTCAACTAAAAATTTGCGTATCCACACACCTTCTTTTGCTACTTCTGAAGTGGCAATATATTCAACTTCTGTAGTGGAGTCGGCAGTGGTCGACTACTTTAGAACTTTTCCAACTAACTATTCCTCCATTACATGTATGAATCCAGATGTAGACTTTCTACCATCCACATCTGATTGAAAATCAGAATCTGAGTATCCTTGGATTTTCAATCCTGAACCTCCATAACACAGTATTAAATCTTTAATCCTTCTCAAGTACTTAAAGATTATTTTAATTGTTGACTAGTGTTTCTCTCCTGGATTTGATTAATATCTGCTCGCCATACTTACAACATAGGCTATATCAGGCCTTGTACATAGCATTGCATACATAAGACTACCTACGACTGAAGCATAGGGTATACTATGCATCCACAGTTGCTCTTTATCAGTCTTAGGACTCATATCCTTAGAAAGATATAGTCTATGATCGCAAGGCAAAAAGCCTTTTTTGGAGTCTTGCATGTTGAACTTTTTCAACATATTCTCTATATACATTCTTTGAGATAACCCTATCAATCCTTTTGCTCTATTTCTATAGATGTGAATTCCAAGGATGTAATTTGCTTCTCCCAAATCTTTCATTGAAAAAGCCTTTGACAACCACATCTTAACTTCGATCATCATGCCAATATCATTTCCCATTAATAATATGTCATCTACATATAATATAAGGAAAATCGTGACATGATCTTTTACCTAATTGTATACACATGGTTCATCCAGATTCTTTATGAAACCAAAAGTTTTGATCGTTTCATCAAACCGGATATTCCAGCTTCTGGAGGCTTGCTTCAATCCATAAATGGATCTATATAATTTGCACACTTTATGTCTCTCAGTATTGGATACAAAACCTTCAGGTTGTTGCATATATATGTTTTCCTCAATAAATCCATTGAGTAATGTAGTCTTGACATCCATCTGTCAAATTTCACAATCATAGCATGATTATGATGGATTTAAGCATTGCAACTGGTGAAAATTTTTCCTCATAATCCAACCCTTGTTTCTGAGTATAACCTTTTGCTACCAGTCTAGCCTTATAGGTCTCTACCTTTCTGATGCATAATTTTGACAAACATGCATATGTAGCAAGTGCACTAGTCGCTAAAAGTGATAAAGTGATAAGTAAAGTATCATTCCCACAAGGATAGTGTTACTAAGTACTAATTTCTCTAGTTTAAGTCCTAATTAAAGCAACAATAAATTGGATTGATGGAAAATTAACAAACTAAATACAAATTTGACAAAATATAAATGAATGATAATGAAATTAAAGCAAAACCCAACAACTTAACTAATTAAACAATGCTAAAAAAATGATAGGGTGTTGATTTCACCTAGATACGCTAACCCAAATCATAGAATCTATTACCCAAGTTCTAATTCCTTGATTGAAAATCAAATTCCCTAAGTTGTAAAATATACCTTCTCAGGCTTTATATTCCTACTTATCCCTATTAAGCTTCTGCACCCAACAATATGAAGATTAATAGTTCAAAGTCTTTTAAGCTTTATGGAATTCTATCTAGATTTCATGGATCACGTTTATCTATCTGTAGTTTTCGGTCAATCGATGGTATTTATCCCAAGAGGCACAATCACAAATCACTTCTAATTCTTATTGTGAACAACATACATTTGAATGGTGATCAAGCATCCAACAGTCATTAAGCAAAGAGATAAACACTGAATCATGAAATTAAAACTCAAAGTAAATCAATTCATATAAATTTAAATCATTGTATTAAGGTTACATCAAAACCTAGCTAAAAAACTTAGTTCATACTCAAAAACAAAATAAAATAACAAAAACAAACTGAATCAAGGTTCATCATTGAAAAACAAGCAAAAGATGGAGAAATTTTCTCTAATTTGAAGCCCAAATCTTCAATAATCTTCTCCTTCCAAGAGCTGCCTTCCAAATGACAAACCAAGACCATTTTCCCTTCCTTTTCATTCTAATTTATACCTTTCTACCTTAAGGATGAAGCCCTAGCAAGCCAAAACGCATCGTTTTATTTTTTTACATCTGACGCAGTTTCACTGCGGTGAAATTTTTCCTTTCTACGGCGAGGATCTTTCAAGAAAAATTTTAGCATGATAAAATCTGAATTTGGAAAAGTGGTAAACATATTAATTGTAACCCTTTCAATTATATTTCTACTTGTTTAAGAATCAGCCCAATTGATAATCCGTAAATTATACAGTTTTAATTTGATCTTTTTATCGGATTTCAGGTACTTTCTGATGCATTTTTACCTGAATTGGTGCTTAATTCTTTACTTTTCGTGTTTCAGGTTAAAATGGACTTTTTGAGCGAATAAAGACAAAATTGGATAGTTTTGACTCAGAAATGAGCGGATCTCCGAAGATAGGAGAGAGAGTTGTTTCCAAGGAAGAGAAAATCGAAGAATCCAACGAAGAAGCAAGCGAGTGGCGTTACGTAAATTTCAGAACCTTTGAAGGAACTTCGCCCCGGCGAAGAAATTGTCTTCGCCGCGGCGAAGTAGGCCAGAGACGATGTGGGATTTCTTCATTCTTCGCCGCAGCGACAGTCAACTTATTCTGTTTTGTAAACGCACAGTTTCGGGTTATGCGTGTTTTTGGCTGGGTTTTTGGACTTAGTATAAAAGAAAAACTTAACCTTTTGTTTGGGGATCTTGAGCTTTTTAGGTTTAGCCGTTTTTATACTTTTCTTAGAGAAAAGCTTGCAGTTTTTCGGATTGTTGAAGGAAAGATTCAGATTTTTACTAGAAGATTCATCTTTTGGGGAGATTTCTTATCTTTCATCTCAGTTTCATTATGTTTAACTTGTTTATTTCTATTTTTCGTTTTTGTAGTGTTAATTTAGCTATGAACTAATCTTCTATGGGTTAGTGTTTTAATTGTAATTTGGATTTTATATGGGTTAAGTATTTGATTGTGTTATTTCCATGTGAATAAGCGTTGGTTGTGTGTTACTCTGAATTTAAATGCTGAATGTGATGAACATGATGAGATTGAGAAATAATTTATGTTAGGCTTCTTGGGTAATCACCATTATAGTATTGGATGCTAGAGATAGATTCAAGAATTAATGAAATCAATTTAGGATTCTTGTGCTTAATGAGTTTAGAATTATTAACCTTCAATTTGTTGGGTGCGGAACGTTAATAAGGATAAATAGGAAAACATAGCCCAAGAGGGTATGTTAACGTATTAGTGAATCCGATTTACAACCATTGCGCATGAATGTGAAAATAGTGTAACTCTTAGGTTTAACCCATAAAAGTCCAAACGAAGTCAAAACCCTACCCGTTTTACTTGAATTGATATTCTGTGTTTCATTTTGCTTTCTCAGTTAAGAATTAATTCTTTGTTTAATTTTAGTTTTGTTTTGTTTTTCATTAAAATTGCTCCCACCAATCCAAAGAAGTCGATTACTTCAACTTGATAACGTTAGGAAACTTAGCGCTTTGCTACAGTCCTCGTGGGAACGATATCCTACCCATCACTTTATTACTTGAGCGACTAGTGCACTTGCTAGTTTTGCATGTCCAAATAAACACGCATCAAGTTTTTGGCGCCGTTGTCGGGGACTGTTTATAAGTTAACATTAAGTTTTGCCTTGAGTTTAACTAGATTGAAGTTTTAATTTTTGTTTTTAATTTTTGTAGAGTTGTGATTTCATTTTTCTTTGAATTGTGTTCGTTCAGTTTATGCGAAGAGCAAGACGTCAACTAGTGGTTCCTGTTGACCTTGAGCTTGAGAGGACTGTAAGAAGATTAAACAGAGAGAAGAAGAAAGAGATACACTTACTGCAGAATCGGAAGAAGTTGTTGTTGAAATGGTGAACAAGAAAATAGGACACCGAGGGAATTTTCAAGTTCCCACAGTGAATGGAAGTGGGTCAAGTATTACTAGACCTACAGTACAAGCAAACAACTTCGAGATCAAGCCGGCAATCATCCAGATGATCCAGCAGTCGGTTAGATTCAATGGTGATTTGAAGGAGGATCTAAATCAGCACATTGCAAATTTCCTAGAAATTTGCGACACCTTCAAGTCAAATGGAGTGTCGGATGATGCTATTAGGCTGCGTTTATTCCCATTTTCATTGGGAGATAAGGCAAAAGGGTGGTTAATGGCATTACCACCGGGAACGATAACAACATGGAATGATCTGGCACAAAAATTCTTGACCAAGTTCTTTCCTCCAGCGAAGTCAGCGAAATTGAGAAATGATATCACATCATTTCTCCAAGATGATGCCGAGTCGTTGTACGAGGCATGGGAAAGATACAAGGAATTAATGAGGAAGTGCCCACATCATGGTTTGCCAGTTTGGCTTCAAGTCCAAACATTCTATAATGGTTTGATGGGTAACGTACAAACCATGGTTGATGCAGCTTCATGAGGGGCTTTGCAGAATAAGACACCAGAGGAGGCGTATGAGTTGCTTGAGGTTTTGGCAAGCAACAACTATCAAAAACCGAATGAGGGAGTAACAACGAGGAAATCTTCGGGTCTTCATAAAGTAGATGCTTTACGCACCATCTCATTCCCAACTCACTTTGCACTCCAAAACACCTTGGGAACTATGCAGGTAAATTCTATACAAGCACCTCAACTAACATGTGATTTTTGTGCAGGAAACCATGTGAGCAGCGAGTGCCAAGTTGGAAACACATTTGCACCGTCATCTTCATCAATGGAGCAAGTGAACTACTCGGCAGGAAATCAAAGACAACCGAACAACCCGTTCTCCAACACATACAACCCGGGGGTGGAGAAATCATCCGAATCGGCTTGGGAAATCGAATCAACAAGGTAACCAATGGAACCGAGGCAAGTTCCAATTAACCCGCCAGGGGTGACCAATCAACCGGGAGATCAAAGAGTGACGAAGTTGGAGGATATGTTCGGTAAATTCATGCAAGAGACTACAGGGTTCATGAATGAGACGAGGACAAACTTTAGAAACCAAGGGGCGTCCATTCGGAATCTTGAGGTACAGATGGGCCAATTGGCCGAGAAGCTGAATGATAGACCATAGGGTTCTCTACCAAGCAATACCGTGACCAACCCACGTGAACAAGCAAATACCATAATTTTGAGAAGTGGGACAGTGTTGGAAGAGGTAGGCCACACTACCAAAGAGGTGGAGCAACCCAGAAAGGAAGAGTTTGAAGAGAGAATTGATGAAGAGATTAATTGTGAAGAGAATTCAGGTGCCTTGGGGGAAGAGAAAAAGAAAGAGGATGAAAGGCAAAAGAAGAAGGAGAAATTGCCATTCCCCGAGATACCACCAGAATTAGCACATCACACCCCACCCGTGCCTTTTCCTCAGAGATTGAAGAAGAAGAATCAGGATAAGCAATTTTCGAAGTTCATTGAAATTTTCAAAAAATTGCATATTAACATTCCTTTTGCAGATACATTACAGCAAATGCTGAGTTATGCGAAGTTCCTGAAGGAAATCCTTTCGAACAAAAGGAAATTAGAAGATGAGGAAACGGTGATGCTAACGGAAGAGTGCAGTGCAATCCTCCAGAAGAAATTACCCCCGAAGCTCAAAGATCCAGGGAGTTTTACTATTCCTTGTGTTATAGGGGATATTACTTTTGATCGTGTGCTATGTGATTTAGGAGCTAGTATAAATTTGATGCCCTTTTCTGTTTTCAGGAGATTAGGGATTGGTGAAGTGAAGCTAACGACAATGTCGTTGCAACTAGCGGATCGATCGATAAAGCACCCGAGGGGGATAGTTGAAGATGTATTAGTGAAGGTGGGGAAGATAATTTTTCCAGCGGACTTTGTAGTGCTAGACATGGAAGAGGATAAGGAGATTCCTCTCATTTTCGGCCGACCATTCTTGGCCACGGGGAGAGCACTGATTGATGTGCAGGAAGGAAAGTTGCTGTTAAGGGTTCAAGATGAAACAATAACTTTTAATGTGTTTGATGCAATGAAGTTTCCGTCGAAAGCGGATTCATGTTTTAGTGTGGATGTGGTGGACGAACTTGTTTGGAGTCCATAGAAGAAAACATCCCAGAATTACCTCTAGAAGCGTGTATAGCCAAATCGAAAACGGTAAAGGTAGAAGAATCAGCAAGGAACGATTGTGCTAGAATGTTAGAAGCACTTCAACCGATTGAGGAGAGTCAAGATGCAGAATTTGAGGAGTTTGATTTTGACAAAGAGAGGGCAAAGGAAAATAATAAAGAAGCTCCAAGGCTTGAACTGAAACCCTTACCACCTCACCTCAAATATGTCTATCTTGGAGACTCAGAAACTTTTTCGGTGATAATTAGTGCAGAATTGAATGCCTTAGAGGAAGAGAGATTGATTAGAGTGTTGAGGGAACATAGACTAGCAATTGGATGGACCATTATGGACATTAGAGGTATCTCACCCTCATTTTGCATGCATAAGATTCTCATGGAGGATGACTTTAAGCCGAGGGTACAACCACAACGGAGATTGAATCCTTCAATGAAGGAAGTGGTGAGAAAGGAGGTGGTGAAACTCTTAGATGCGGGGATTATCTATCCGATTTCCGATAGTCCATGGGTGACCCGGTACAAGTTGTTCCAAAGAAAGGAGGGATCACTGTTGTGAAGAATGAGAGTAATGAGTTGATTCCAACAAGGACGGTAACGGGTTGGAGAGTGTGCATTGATTACCGTAAATTGAACGAGGCGACAAGGAAGGATCATTTTCCATTGCCCTTCATCGATCAGATGTTGGAGAGGTTGGCAGGACATGCATATTATTGTTTCCTGGATGGCTATTCAGGATATAACCAAATTTCCATCGCTCCGGAGGATCAAGAGAAAACGACTTTCACTTGCCCCTACGGCACCTTTGCTTACCGAAGAATGCCGTTTGGGTTATGCAATGCACCAGCAACATTCCAAAGATGCATGATGTCAATCTTTGGAGACATGGTGGAAAAATTCATAGAAGTTTTCATGGATGACTTCTCAGTTTTAGGATCATCATTTGATAACTGTCTAACAAATCTGTCTCTTGTTTTGCAGCGGTGTAAGGAAACAAATTTGGTGCTGAATTGGGAGAAATGTCACTTCATGGTCCAAGAGGGAATAGTGCTCGGGCATAGGATTTCCAAGGATGGGATTGAAGTTGATCGGGCAAAGACAGAAGTGATTGAGAAGCTACCACCACCATCAAATGTCAAAGCAGTCCGAAGTTTCTTGGGGCATGCGGGGTTTTACAGACGCTTCATCAAGGATTTTTCAATGATCTCTAAACCCTTTTGCAATTTATTGAATAAAGATGTTGTTTTTGATTTTAATGATGATTGCATGCATGCTTTCCTAACTCTGAAAAAATTACTAGTATCTGCACCTATTATTGCAATTCCCGATTGGGGACTGCCCTTTGAACTAATGTGTGATGCTAGTGACTTTGCTTTAGCGGTAGTATTAGGACAGAAAAAAATAAAGTGTTGCATGTAATTCAGTATGCTAGCAAGACACTCGTTGATGCACAAGCTAAGACACTCGTTGAATTGCTGGTTGAATTACCACCACTGAAAAAGAATTATTGGCTGTTGTGTTTGCTTTTAACAAGTTTCGTTCTTACTTATTAGGTGCGAAGGTGATCATTTACACGGACCATTCAGCACTCAGACACCTACTGGCGAAGCAAGAAGCAAAACCTCGGTTGATAAGATGGATTCTACTACGTCAAGAGTTTGAGTTGGAGATTCGAGACAAGAAGGGGTCGAAAAATTTGGTAGCTGATCATTTGTCGAGAATTGAGAGACCAACCGAGGGAAATGAGTTGGAAATGCCAATTTCAGAAACATTTCCGGATGAGAAGCTGATGAGAGTGGAAGAAGCACCATGGTATGCGGACTTTGCAAATTATCTATCATCAAGGGTGCTCCCAAGTGGTATGACATTTCAACAGAAGAGGAAATTTTTCTCTGATTTAAAGTACTACTTTTGGGAAGAGCCGTTCTGTCACGAGCCTTTGTGCGGATCAAATGATACGGAGATGTGTCCTGGAGGAAGAAATGGAGAGCATTTTAAGGCATTGTCATGAGAAGGAAGTAGGTGGCCATTTTGGGGGAGCTAGAACAGCGGCGAAGGTGCTACAATCTGGGTTTTATTGGCCAACCCTCTTTAAGGATTCCTTTCGGATGATTCAGGAGTGTGACCAATGTCAACAGATGGGAAATATTTCAAAAAGAGATGAGATGCCATTGAACAATATCCTAGTGGTTGAAATTTTTGACGTTTGGGGGATAGATTTCATGGGTCCTTTCCCAAGTTCTTTTGGGAACATGTATATCTTAGTAGCGGTGGATTATGTGTCGAAATGGGTTGAGGCAGTTGCATTGCCAACTAATGATGCTAGGGTGGTGATTACTTTCGTGAGAAAGAATATTTTCTCAAGGTTTGGTGTACCACGAGCAATCATTAGTGATGGAGGATCGCATTTTTGCAATAGGCAAATGGATGCATTGCTGAGTAAGTATGGAGTTACACATAGAGTTGCAACACCCTACCATCCACAAACGAGCGGGCAAGTGGAGCTGTCGAATAGAGAACTTAAGGGGATTTTAGAAAAAGCAGTTAATGCCTCGAGGAAGGATTGGTCACGGAAGTTGGACGATGCTTTATGGGCTTATCGCACTGCCTTCAAAACCCCAATTGGTATGTCTCCGTTCAGATTGGTTTATGGGAAAGCGTGCCACTTGCCGGTAGAACTTGAACATAAGGCATACTGGGCCGTCAAGCAGTTGAACATGGACTTGAAAGCCGCGGGAGAGGAGAGAATGCTGACTTTGAACAAGCTTGATGAGTTTCGTCTCGAAGCATATGAAAATGCCTGGAATTATAAAGAGAAGACTAAAAGGTGGCACGACAAGCACATCCGGGTCAAGATTTTTGAAGTTGGACAGAAGGTATTGTTGTTCAACTCTAGACTTAGGCTTTTCCCCGGAAAACTTAAGTCTAGATGGTCCGGACCATTCACTATTACGAAGATACATGCATCCGGAGCAGTGGAAGTCACACATGAGGAAAAGGGCACTTTCACGGTTAATGGACAGAGGTTGAAGCCATACATTGAGGGGGTGATGAGTTGCAAGTTCACCCCAATCCGACTTGAAATCCCAACCTAAATGATGGAGAGACTCAAGCTTCCGACTATAAACAAGCGCTTCTTGGGAGGCAACCCAAGTGTTTTTAACTTTTTGAGTTTAATTTTAGTTGTTCAAGTTTATTTTATTTCATTATCAGTTGTATAAAATTTGATGTTGTTATTGTTTTGGGTGTTTCAGGTGAAGTCTTGAGCCAAAGGAAGGTATAGAAAATTTCCAGACTTCGCCGCGGCGAAGTGACATGAAGAAAACCAGGTTAGCTACTGGAAGATTTCGCCGCGGCGAAGAAATTGTAGTAGCCGCGGCGAAGAAAAGGAGTACGTTGCTGAAAAATGGCTAAGGCATTTTGTAATGACTTCTTTCTACTAATATGCTCACAAAAGATACTTAATAAAAATACATATATATAGACTAAAAAGTAGTTGGGCCCAAGTATTTTTTTTTTTTTTCCTTTACTTAATATATACATTCTTTACACAGTACAAAAATAACATATACAAAAACTATCAAAATGGTGGATAGTGTAGCCATGTCTCTCCGCTTGCCGATGTCCATCCGACCGCATCCTCACCTATTTCTGCAAAAACATAGAAAGCAACGGGGTGAGCACAAAAATGCTCGTAAGTAAATCCTCTACTCTGCTATCCCTGTGCATCACTCTTTAATTCTTTCCTTACTCTACACTTTTTCTTCTTTTTCTTCTTTTTCTTTCTCTGTTTCTTACTCTCACTGTTCTTTTCTTTCTTTCTACTTCTCTATTCTTTCTTTCTTATTCTTTCTATTCTTCCTAACCATGTTGAAATTCATGGCAATGTACATGAATAAAATGCATATGCAATAATGCACAAAAATGCTTTTTCTTTCTTATCTCTATTTTCTTGTTCTATTTCTTTTCTTTTCTTTTCTTTTCTTATTCTTTTTTTTCTTATTCTTTGCTGATCGGACTCGGTTGATGTATGGATTCAGAACCTTGGCCATGTGAGTGAGTACAGTCCTCATCTACATGCACTCTTACGGACCATACAAATTCTTCTTTCTTCTTAGGCCACTCAATTAAGGTGACGTGCATGTAGGAATTCTTCTTGGTACAACCCTCATCCACATACACTCTTACGGGTCGTACAATTCTTCTTCTTCTTATGCCACTTAATTAAGGTGACGTGTATGTGGGAATTTCTTCTTAACACTCACTTGGCTTCCCCATCACAATTCCCCATCACACCAACCTATTCTTTACTTTTCTTTAACACTCTTTAATTCTTTAATGCTTATTCTTCCTTTCTTTTTATTCTTAGAGTGTTTTATTCTTTCTTTCTTTATTCTTTATTCTTTCTTATGTTTCTACAAATACACAATTATATACATATGGATGACACATGTTTAAAATTTCTTACTTAAATGCACTTATGAAATGCACAAATGCAATGTTGCCTCAAAGATAGTCATTCTGCACAGGTCTTATTCAAGAAGGCATAACTTGAGTTATACACATCAGATTGCTACGATTTTTGTGTCATTTTAAAGCTTAGAGACAGGGCTATAATGTTTATGTTTTGGTCTCAACCCAGTTCAATCTCTAAGATACCCAAAAATCACTCAGAAGGTCACGGACGTGACAGGGAAGTTTTCACTTAGGCTTTTCATCAAACATATTGCATGCATACTCAATCCGAATTTGGCTACCATTCTATCTCTTTCTCAAGTCACCAATATTTGGAGTAAAACTCCAGCAAACAACTACTAAACCTGCCAAAAACAGTACACTCCCAAAAATTCTACTCAACTCTTTCTAACTTCAACCAAATTTCAATGAATCATCATACAACCAAAACCACTTCTCATGGCTAAATTCTACTCATTAATAATCATCAAACTCCTCAATAATTCATCAATTTCATCTCAATTTCTCAATAATCACAACATATGCATATTTAAAATAAATCTCTACTCACTTGAATTCTTAAATTTTAGCTTGAGTTGGATTTTGAGTGGAATTTACTTACCTTTTGCTTGAGTAGTCTCTCCTAAGCTCTTTACTCTTGTTGGATTCAAATCTTCTCTTAACCCTAAGCATAAACTTCATAAGAACTCAACTTTTACACAAATAAAACATGAATAAAGAGCATGAATCCTTACCTTTTGATGCCTTGAATCAAAACCCTATGAAAATCTACTCAAAAGCCCTCAAATTCCTTGGAAAAGTGAATGAAAATTTGAGGGAAAAGGAGGAGGAGTGTGGGGTTGATATGAACGAAATAAGGGTTTCAAACCCTTAACATTTTAGTTTATAAACTCACTTTCCCATTTTGCCCTTACTCTTTCTTAGAAATTCCATCTTTGTCCCTTAAAAAGAAATTCCATCTTTGTCCCTTAGAAAGAAATTCCATCTTTGTCCCTTAGTCAATTACCAAAATGCCTTCACTTTTATTGTATTCTCTATGATTTTATATCTCTTTTCACTCCCCACAAAATCAACTAGTTTTGAGTGAAAAGACTACTTTACCCTTAATGCAAGTTTAGGGCATTTTCTTCATATTCTCTTAAAATAATTCTAACAAAATTTAACTAAGGGCTATACAGCATAATTTAAATCATGTACCTCAATGTTGGGTGTTACACATTTCGCTGCGGCGAAGAAATTTTCTTTGCCGAGGCGAGGTACGCCTTGTGCTCTCGAGAAGATTTCGCCCCGGCGAAGAATTTGTTTTCGCCAAGGCGAAACCTGGGGATTTTTTAGGGTTCATGAACGATGAACTTCGCCGCGGCGAAGATTCTTCTTCGCCGCAACGAAGATCCGTTTCTATAAATACTCGCTTTACTCCTCTCATTTTTCACGCCGCCTTGCATTTTGAGTTGAGAGAAAATTTTCCAACTATCAATCTTTCACTTCTATTTTGCTTTTCCAACCAAAATTATCACTCTACAACATTCCTAAACACCAAAACAACCCATTTCAACAACAAATTTCACAAAAAATTTTGGATCGAAAATTTGGGGCTTTCTTGTTTGGATCGTTTCCGGGTCAATTGGTGGTGCAAACTCCTTCATATTGGTAAGATCTCGAAAACCCAAAGCTTTATTTTGGAAAATTTTAAGTCTATAATCATAGATCTAAGAATTTTGTGAACTTTTGACTTGAGAAATTTTGGGTTGGTTGAGTTGTGATTAAGATTAATGTTGAGAAGTTTGTGAACCAATTGATTGTTAGAAGTGTGGGTGTTGATTATTTGAAGTGTTTGTGATGAATTGAAAAAAAAAAAAAAAAACTTATTTTTGTGTTGCATTTTTCTTTTGGTTGTTTTGTTTTGCCGATGATGAGTTGTATAAATCAATGATGAGAATAAGATTGTTGACTTTTTATTGTTGAGAAATGTTAAGCATTGCTTCAAGTTTACGTTTATTGACTGGATTTTGATTGAGGTTTGTTGAGTGGTTCAACCACGATTTTCAATTTTTTCGGCATGCTTAGATTCATTTTATGCGATTAGGTAAAGTCTTGATAATGTTGGTGGACTCTAGAACCTAGTTGAGAAATGCTTGAGGCGAAATTCTAGGAGTAGACATGGTTGAGGAAATGATTTAGGCATTTTTCGGAACGTTTGAGCCTTTCTAGCCAACCCATGAATGAAATTGTCCCTAGTCACCCATTTGAGCCATTTTAACTTTGCTTTATTTTTCTTGGAAAACAACAGAATTGTAAATTGCTTTTGGCCCTAAACACTGTATCGTACCCTTAGGAGAATTCGATCCTAGTGCAAAACAAAGAACGAAACGAGTGTACAAATGAGTAAAAGATTAGTTTGGGGGTTAAGAGAAGAAGAGACCAAAAAGAATGATGTGGGGGGTTGAGAGAAAAGAATAAAAACAAAGGAGGTAGTCACCTCAATTCAATTCTTTGATTGTGTGTTCAAAAAAAAAAAAAAAAAAATTTGAACACAATGCGGCCTAGTTTAAGGGTATCATAGCATGAAACAGAACAGTAACCCGCCTTAAAAACTGCCAAGCAGTATTTGGCGACCTCGGGTTTAACAACGCCACGTACACCTTAAACGAGTCTCCCTTGCATTTATGGTATTCAAAAGTTTTTAAGGATACGCGTTTGAAGGCTATGAACTAGTGGACATGTCGATTGGTGTTGAGAAAGTGTGGGTTTCGATGTGATTTTAGTTTTGCTTTAGGACAAACGAGTTCTCTTGCTTTGCTTCCTATCCTTTTATTGGAGCCCATGACCCGAGCCTAACGTTACAAGCTTTTAAAGACCTTTTGATTCTCATCTGTGTTTAGTCCTCATTAGTGGAGAGTAGTTTGATATTTAGGCTTATGGAGTCTGCCACCATTTAATAAACTTTACAATTTTTGCATAAAATAATCCGGGAAGTTGGAATGTGGATTGAAGTGGGGATCACCTACTTGGTGGACCGATTGAGGAAGACAGTCGATGTAGCTTATAACTTCTTGGAGTGTCGAACATTTCCTGATAATAATTTTTCAACAATTTGTGAGACATGTGCAATTTCTAGGCAATTTTCTGTGGAATTTGAGTTTTGTTGATTTGGGTTTTTCAGTTGTTTGTGTGCTTTCATGTTTTTGTTTTTGTTTGTTGTCTTTGTTTTCGTTAGTTTTGTACTGTATGCTCGAGGACGAGCATCTCTTTAGTTTGGGGGTAGTTGATAATCCGTAATTATACAGTTTTAATTTGATCTTTTTATCGGATTTCAGGTACTTTCTAATGCATTTTTACCTGAATTGGTGCTTAATTCTTTACTTTTCGTGTTTCAGGTTAAAATGGACTTTTTGAGCGAATAAAGACAAAATTGGATAGTTTTGACTCAGAAATGAGCGGATCTCAGAAGATAGGAGAGTTCCGGAGCAGGACAAAGCACGATGAAGCTTGTTTCCAAGGAAGAGAGCCGAAAATCGAAGAATCCAACGAAGAAGCAAGCAGAGTGGCAGTTCTGTAAATTTCAGAACCTTTGAAGGAACTTCGCCCCGGCGAAGAAATTGCCTTCGCCACAGCGAAGTAGGCCAGAGACGATGTGGGATTTCTTCATTCTTCGCCGCGGCGACAGCCAACTTATTCTGTTTTGTAAACGCACAGTTTCGGGTTATGCGTGTTTTTGGCTGGGTTTTTGGACTTAGTATAAAAGAAAAACTTAACCTTTTGTTTGGGGATCTTCAGCTTTTTAGGTTTAGCCGTTTTTATACTTTTCTTAGAGAAAAGCTTGCAGTTTTTCGGATTGTTGAAGGAAAGATTCAGATTTTTACTAGAAGATTCATCTTTTGGGGAGATTTCTTATCTTTCATCTCGGCCATTACGTTTAACTTGTTTATTTCTATTTTTCGTTTTTGTAGTGTTAATTTAGCTATGAACTAATCTTCTATGGGTTAGGGTTTTGATTGTAATTTGGATTTTATATGGGTTAAGTATTTGATTGTGTTATTTCCATGTGAATAAGCGTTGGTTGTGTGTTACTCTGAATTTAAATGCTGAATGTGATGAACATGATGAGATTGAGAAATAATTTATGTTAGGCTTCTTGGGTAATCACCATTTAGTATTGGATGCTAGAGATAGATTCAAGAATTAATGAAATCAATTTAGGATTCTTGTGCTTAATGAGTTTAGAATTATTAACCTTCAATTTGTTGGGTGCGGAACGTTAATAAGGATAAATAGGAAAACATAGCCCGAGAGGGTATGTTAACGTATTAGTGAATCCGATTTACAACCATTGCGCATGAATGTGAAAATAATGTAACTCTTAGGTTTAACCCATAAAAGTCCAAACGAAGTCAAAACCCTACCCGTTTTACTTGAATTGATATTCTGTGTTTCATTTTGCTTTCTCAGTTAAGAATTAATTCTTTGTTTAATTTTAGTTTTGTTTTCTTTTTCATTAAAATTGCTCCCACCAATCCAAAGAAGTCGATTACTTCAACTTGATAACGTTACAAAACGTAGTGCTTTGCTACAGTCCTCGTGGGAACGATATCCTACCCATCACTATATTACTTGAGCGACTAGTGCACTTGCTAGTTTTGCATGTCCAAATAAACACGCATCACCAATACAAGGTCTACAGCTCAAGTTATGTCCAAAATACTGAAGCATGTCCAAAGACATTTATCTTCAGTTCCCAACGTATGTTCACGACTTCAAGCCAAGTTTTCACCCTCGACCAGTTAGAATTAGGAAAAACTCAAAACATGAAAGTTGTAGCTCTGCTTCTTAGATTTCCAAAGCTCTAAATTCAGGTCATTCCAAGTTTCCAAGCTCAAGTTATGCAATTTACGCTCAAAACTGTCATTTATGATCAAAATCATTGTTTAGGCCTGCAAAGAAAAATTAATAGAATTAAGTAGCAATTATGGCCCAAATTGTATGAGAAGTATCCTAAATCCTATCGAAATTAAATGTAAAATCATAGGGAAAATAGGATTATCACTTTCCATCTACGCCAACCTTTCTCTTGAAGACCCATTTACAACTATTAGAAACTATTCCTTCTAGAGGATCAACAAGTGTCCAAACTTGATTAGCGTGCATGGATTTTATTTCAGAATTCATCACTTCTAGCCATCTTCTAGAGTCGATATCTAATATTGCTTCTTCATAAGTTTTAGGATCATCTCCACGATCAACTTCTCCCACTGAAAAAGATTCAAAAACTTTTTCATGTAGAAAGTCATAATATCTCTCTGGAGATCGAGATATTCTAGGAGCTTTACGGGCTGGAACCATTGTGTCATGCATTGAAGGTTTTGATCTAGTTCACCTATCTGTGTATTATCGATTTGAGACTCTTCAGAATATTCCTTGAGTTCAATTTTTCTTCCTGCACCTCCTTCTAAGAATTCTTTCTCAAGGAAATGTGAGTTTCTACTGATTGAGATTCTTTGATTAGTAGGGAAGTAAAAATAATATCAGAAACTTTCTTTAGGATACCCTATAAACCAACATTTTTAAGATCTTACGTCCAGCTTGTCTGTTTTGACAGTCTTGACATAAGTTGGACAACTCCAGACTTTTAAATAGTTAAGACTAGGTGGTTTGCCATACCATACTTCATATGGTGTTTTCTGGACTGATTTAGATGGTGCTCTATTTAAAATATGCACTGTTGTTTTAGAGCATACCCCTACAAGTAAATCGGCAAGTCCGTCAAAGTCATCATCGATCGTACCATATCCAATAAAGTACGATTTCTCCTTTCAGATACACCATTGTGCTGTGGTGTAACTGGAGGAGTTAATTGTGATATAATCCCATTTTCTTTTAGGAAATCTCGAAATTTCGTACTTAAGTATTCACCTCCACGATTTGATCGTAGAATTTTAATACTCTTTCCAGTTTGTTTCTCTACTTCATTCTTGAATTATTTGAACTTTTCAAAAGATTCTGATTTGTATTTCATTAAATACAAATATTCATACCTTGAATAATCATCAGTAAAGGTAATGAAGTAGTGAAAACCTTCTCTGGCCATTTAATTAATGGTCCACATACATCTGTATGTATTAATTCCAGCAATTCTTTGGCCCTTTCCCCTTTACTCTTAAAGGCTGACTTGGTCATTTTTCCTTGAAGACAAGATTCACAGGTCGGATAGGGTTCTGAACCCAATGAACTTAAAAGTCCACTTTCTCCTAGTTGCATTAATCTACTGTCTCCTATGTGACCTAATCTATGATGCCAAAGTAATTTAGGATTAATTTCATTCCGAGTTCATTTATTAGTTACAGAATTCATTATGCTATGGCCATTTAATTCTAGCACATACAAACCATTTGTATTGATAGCTTTGCCAACAAGTTTATTTCCAAAATAAACTAGACATTCATTTCTATTGAACTGTACACTATAACCATATTTACATAATACAGGAACAGAAATTATATTTCTAGTAGCTTTAGCAAAATACAGGACATTGTACAAATACAAAAAGTGTCCTAATGGAAGCATCAAACTGCATGTTCCCATGGCTTCGGCTGCAACATTTGCTCCATTCACCATTTTTAACATGACTTGATTTTTTGCTAGAACATAACTATTTTGTAGATCCTGCAAACAAACACAAATGTGAGAAGTAGCAGATGAATCTAATATCTAGGATGAATTATTTGAACTAACATTTAGTTCAAATTCAATGACATAGCATTGGGACATACCAGATCTAGTCTTCTCAATGATAAGAGCTTTCGTCTTCTTATGACTTTCTAGATAGAGAAGACAATTCCTCTTCCACTGCCCATTTTCTTTGCACCAAAAGCATTAGTCCTTTTCTTTACATTTATTGGCTTGAGGTGCAGCCTTTTTTTTAAACACCTTTCCTTTGGGTTTTGTTCCCAATTTCTTTTGGAATTTCATCGGTTTTTTCTTCTTTGTCTTACTAGAAGAAGCCATACTAACAACCTCCTGCATTTTGCCTTTTCTTTCCTGATCATAAAACTATTGAATCTCATTCAACAAATTAGGAAGTTTTCTCTCAATCCTATTGAGATGATAATTATTGATGAAAGGTGTGAAACTTGAAGGTAGAGATTAGAGAACTAAATCCACCTTGAGGGGGTTTGGCATTTCAATTTTCATGGCATGTAATTGCCCCAAAATGTTAATAATTTTCATGACATGTTCTTCTGGTGACACACCCTCTTTCAACTTCATTCCGAATAAAGTTGAACTTAATTCATATTGCCTTAACCTCGAATTTTCACAGTACAACTCTTGTAACGCGAGGTAAATTTCATTAGCACTTTTCATCTTTTCATAGTTTCTTTGGAGCTCGTCACTCATCGATGCCATTGTATAAGAGAGAGCCTTAAGTTCATCTTCCCTCCATTTTTTATATTCGTTATGGTCATCAGAAGGAGAAGGTTCAGGCAAGGGCGTTTCTAAAACTTAGGTTGCGTTTTCTGAATTTAATATTATTGTCAGTTCCTCAGCCAATCATTGAAATTACTACGGCCAACTAACTTGTTGTTCTCATCCATGATTTTCAACAGTAGATTATTCATCTTTTACGGTTTTATATTTTATGAGAGATGCTACAAGGAAATTAAAAAAAAATTATGAGTGTTTTGTCACATATATCTTTTATTAAGCTAATCTAATTAGCTTCCACTATTTTATTCAAATCCTATACTTCCCTGGATGAAGATTCGGAAATTTCGCTGGATTAAAATTTCTAGTGGGGAATCAAATTGTTATCAAATTTAGTAAACCTCACATAATAGAAATCTTGGTCCATTAAATTCAATAAGTAGGAAACTATTTCCTTTTATATCACCATATAAGCTATGATTCATTTCCTTGACTCTAGTTTCAGATATCTCTTATAATAGAAATCTTGATACCCTAGACTAGTTAAATCCGACCCATTATGCTTTCTTAAAATAGAATTCATATTATACCCTCACATAATAGAGATTTTGGATACAATAAAAATTTCTATCAAAAAACTAAGACAATCAATTCTATGTCATAAAATTAGCATCCCTCACATAATAGAAATCTTGGGATCTCTAATTCTATGGCACATAATTAATTGACTCATAATGGAAGGCTTAGACTTAATATTTTAATTAGAGATGATTTAAAGATTAGGTTTTGTTTTGGGTTAATGTTTTAATATCTACCTTATACATATCCACCATATGTATCAACTAAATATAAAACATAAACCCCAAATTGCAAACCTAAAACTAAATGTCATGCCATAAAATTAAGTTTCAACACTTCATATAAATATTAAATCTTAACTATAAACAATGGCATAATTAATATGCATAAAACATACAAGCATATTACATGGTTCAATACGGCATCACATGTTAGCAAATATAACAAATATGCATTATGTTAATATAACACACATATATCCCATATATCAATTATGTTTAATAAATTGCCCATTAATAATCATTAATTAAAAAATAATTTATTAAACTTTAGGGTATATTGTAACATTTACATTAAATAAGCAATTACACAACCAACATTTGGCAACTGAAAATTGGTGAAGAAAATTTATGCTTATCTTATAAGACACGTTACATATTAATATACATTAATCCAATTAATATAGCAAACACATAATTAACAATTAAATTGTGTTCACACTACTTTTCCATGTTTTTGGCACAACGACAATGTTACCCTTAACTCTTTAAGACAAATTATCTTAATACCCTTTAATGTCCATTAAATCACATATTTAACAAACATAATGTAACATAACAAATTATGCCAAACAAGATCAAACAACCCTTTTTGAACCTAATTAAAAAATATGCCACTATTTCTCACATGAACAAAATTCATCTACATGCATCCATGAACATTTTAATCACTATTATAACATTAAAACTTTTGAATTGTCTAAACAAGTATGCTAATTAATCAACAATTAATTTACAAACTTGTCATGGCCAAAATTTCACATAATCAAAATTATGTGAACAACATCAATTTTCATCAAAATTGACGTATTTGCATCCATACAATGTTGTAAACACCAAGAATCATATTCTTCCAGCCATAAATATTGAACAAGCAACATTTTAACCCAAATCTCATTTGGTCAACTTCAATCAAACACCCAAATTTCAATTAAATCTTGATGTTTGTGCCATAACAATCATGTTCTTCAAACAAATATCATAAGAACATAAAGTGCAATTAAAAAATTTCAAAAACTTAAGCCATGGCCAAATTTTGCTAGGCAACTAACAAAAACAAATTTTTATGGCATATAAAGGATATACATGCATGGATCTACAACTCTTACAAAGCAAGTTAACATGTAACTTCACAAATCAAAATTTGAAAAATTACACAACATTAGTCAACATATGAACATGAACTTTTTGGCCAATTTTAGACAAATAAGGATCAAATCCTTGGCTTTGATACCATTGGTAAGCTGGAATGCATGGAGAATGATGCATATGATACTATAATATGTATATTAGTATTTTGCAAAAAATTCAATCAAATTGAAAACAAGTAAGGTATAGCTTGTTACCTTAAGTCCTTAGCAATCTTGGAGACTTTTAATTTCAAGAGAAATTAAACAAAAGAGTATCCACACTAAGGTAAAAGAAGAATTAGGCCAAGAGAGATTAATAGGGTTCTTAGAAATTTCTTATCTCTACCCTAAAATTGATATATCATTTTCTTTATATATGTAGCCTCGTAAACAATTCAATAATTCTTTTGAAGTTCCTTAAAAAATTCCATAATTATTATAAAGTTATTAAACTTCTTTAAATAATAGCATTGGATTAACATTTAATTATAATTAACAATTTAACCCTTAAATTGTTTATATGTTTACAATTACAACCCATTATTAAATCCAATTTAATATAAAGAAACTGATTAATTATGAATTGGAATTCGATTTAATTCCAATTAGCAATTTAACTCTTAAATTATTCATAATAACTAATATAACCCTCCATTGAATCTAATTCAATGATAATAATATAAATAACTTTATTACCCTTTTTAAGTGCTAGTCAACCTTGGATAATCAACTCTCTTGGGCTATTTATCCATTCTCCTTGGTTTTTATATGTGATCTCTTAGGTTCACTATGGCCTAGCTGTGGGCCCAATATCATAGTTTATTCCAATATGTTTCATCATAACTCTTTATAACCGAAACTCCCACCGATTATGGTAGGCATCTAGTAATGCTCCATAACCGCTAAGTCACAATGAAGATATACTCCAATGAACCCTTTTATAATCATATGCATATGTAATTAAATCCTTCCGTTGTCTAATCCCAATTAAGAATGGATTCATGGTATGTCAAAATCCTTGTCTTAATCTTGTATCAAATTGACAATCAATACATACGGAACGTGTCACCATGAAACAACCTTTCAGGTAACATGTTATATACCCCGACCAGAGATTTCCATTTTCCAATGTATCTTGACATTTGTCTAGGAACTTAATATCAATCTATACCAAGTCAACGAATCCAATCTTGACTATCTTGTCTTCACACATAAATAACACATGGCCATATAGGCTTTTTTACACATGACATGATTAGCCTCGTGTTTATACACCATATGAACCATATGCGTTTATGCATAATTCAACTGCGATATCTTAGGTGTAAGGATTAATAGTACACTACTACGAGCTTATGATGCATCATTGATTGCATTCTAAATGTCCATGTGATTCATCATAAATGGCCATATTCGATAAACAGTTCACTAACTGTTTGTCCATGCTAATGCCCCAGTGATATAACTTTTCTAATCACCCACGCTAATACTATCACGTGATATTCAACGGAGGCATTCAGCATGCCTACTATGTAATATTTTTGCCCAATTAATATTACCTATATAGGGAATACTTTGATGATTTTGATCTTCTAAAGATTTGTATCATCCGGACATTTTACATGTAATACATATATATAAATGAAGCAATAAACCACATGTGAAATAAGAACACTTTGTTTTATTAATAAGATAAAAATGTATATACAAAATATATACATTAACATATATATAAAAAACATAATACCTTGGAATCGACAACACGATTGGTTCCAAGGGTATATACTAACACAACCCATGCGATGTTAGATCTTGCCGGGTTGGACAGATTTACCCCTGGGTACTAGGTGGGTGAGAGTTTTCACATGTGATTGAGAGATGGTTTGGATATATATATATATATTTGTATGTATGTATGTATGTATGTGTATATCATGTATTAGAAATGGAAAATTATAAATGCAAATGTTATCTATATACGAAATGTTTTTAGAGAAACATGGGTATTGATTTGTTTACCATAAAAGTTTTCAAAAAGAAGTTTTGCAATGGGAGATTTCAGCATGGTTATGAAAGACGGTTTATATTATAAAATGTGTTTAAGGAAATGAGATTCTATAAGCATGAATGTTTTATTGCATACTAACCCATTCCCCACTCACTGAGCATTTCTAGCTCACCCCTCATTTTCAAATGTTTTTCATTCCCCCCAACCAAGTCAAGAAGGAGATCATACAGAGGAGTGAATCCTACTTAAGGGTGGGCCACACGACGTCATTTCATCATATGTTCCATAGTTGTGTTTTATTTTCCGGTGTAAAGTTTATGTTTCTTCATCATGTATTTATTTCATGTTCTGGATTATAAAGGATATGGAAAAAATCTGATCTCATACGTTTCATTTTGTAAAAATTCAGTTGCATTTGTTTATTTGCAAATGATGTTATATTTACTTGTGAGAAATTAAAAAAAAAAAAAAAAGAATGCTCATAAATGTTTTAGCTAGTAGAGTTTTATGATGTTTTAATTCATAAATAAGTTTCATAGTTTTCCCACAAGGCATGTCTTGGTCACCCAAGTCTCATGGGTGCGCTTGGAGCTTGTGGGATAGGGATGGTCGAGACGAGTTGTGTCAAGTTGGGCGAGTACTGGCTGGGTGACAACAGATATGGGTCTAATGGGTGAGGAACCCGTGGGTAAAAAGTTTGAATGGGTAACAGAATGTTAGTGTTTTTAATCGATAGAAAACGACCCAGTGGAAAACAAAAATTTACCAATTAAACATTATTAAGCCCCGAAACACAAATATGAGTATGACGATGTTCATATGCTATAAAATAAATGACCTATCAAAGAGTCAGAACCATACCCACATTTGGAGGCACCACCACTTTTTCAAGATCCGGATGAAAAACACTCATGATCTATGTGTAGGATCGAATCACCAGTATCCACACAAAGGCAGGGATCAACACCAGAGATTTACTAAATCTTGATGTGATGATTAAAGAAGATTTGAGATTTGGGTTGAGAGAAAAAATCTCTCAATGAACCATTTACTCTCCACGGCCAAGAGAGAAAGAAAGAGCGACTTATTTGATTTTAAGGAAAAGTGCCTTTTTATAGGGTTGCCCTAAAATCCCTTGAAGGTGTATTTACAAAAATACCCTTCCACTAAATATTTTATTAGTGTCCCTGATTTCGGAACAAAATCATATTTTGGGTATTTCCTTATTATTTTTATCCATTAATAATGTTCTTTCAATATTTAAAACATATATACACTGATATATATATATATATATTTAATATTGTTGGTTTATTTATTTACAATATATATATGACAATATACATATTTAAATAAATAACCAATCTTACATATTAAATCCAATATGGGATTGGATTCAGACAGCAACTTTTCTAGCAAATTTAATTGCTCCATAAGATTTACCAAAATACCCCTTGGTCAAGAAATGACGAAAATGCCCCTAACATATTCTCTTCTTTAGTTTGCCTTTTATGTGTGTGACCTGAAGGCTCCTCATCATGCCAGTAGTGTGTAATATCGCGATCGACACCTAATCAATCGTCTCATTATACATAGACCAAGGTTGGTGATGAGAATGCAAAATATCATATTTTTCCCCCTTAGTGTCTATTATTTTATACTTATTTGGTGCCTAAATGTACTCATTATTATTTTATTTTGA